>JAUMHQ010000076.1:16825381-16837814 GCA_032361165.1 Enteromius paludinosus
AGACTCACAGTATGTTATGTCCATGTACTGAACTGTTATTATTCAACCATCCCAAGGTAAATTCAGTTTTCCATTCTATGGCAGCTTTAATGGAAACCAGGATATCTCCCTTTGTGTTCTTTGGCGGAAAAACAAAATAGCACAGTTTTCGAACAACAATCATTTTAAAATGATTTTTGGAAAATGTACCTTTAGCTAAAGTAGTAGAGTATAGAAAAAAATCCACCAAAACACAAATAAAAACGTTCCTCTTATTTTATCCCCAATTTCCTTTTTAATTATGGTATTTACTTTATTTACTTATGGTATTTATTTCACACAGGCTCTAATCTGACAGCTGTTTACTTGTCTGTAGCGCAAGTGTTTCTAAGAATAGTCCCCGTATTTCCACACTGACCACTCTATCAATAATTGTGCCACTCAACAGTCCATGTCATTAGGGACTTGCTTTCACGTTGTGATTGTTCTGGCATGAGCTTTGCTGTGTGAGAGGGTGATATACGTGAGACGTACATGCGCGAGGCTCGGAGCAATCGTGTCTGCTGATCACAGCACTTCCCTCCAGTTTCAGCTGTGGCCTTCGAAATGGAAATCCAGAGAAAGTCAAAAAGCATAGGGAGGGGAGCGCGCTGTTGTAAACACAGCCATTAGAGCTCGCGTTTTGGCTGCAGCTCAAGGGCTGAGGGCAGCCAGTGCAGCTCTCAAACACGTGCTCCCGCTGTACACAAACACGGGCTCTATCACGGGGGAGGGGCGCTGATTCTAGGAAATCATAACTGACTGACACATATGCAACCTTCACCAAAACTAACATGTGGCTTGAAGAGTGTTATGAACGACGTGTTTTAGCGACTCCGTAATGTTTAGTATTTCACGCAGGCCTAAATTATCAACCACTCTTGCTTTTTTGGGCACTTATTTTGAGCAATATGCAAGATCATATATCCCACGATCACCCTATCTACACATTACCAGGCAGTCAGGTTTATTTCTAGACTATGATGATATCACGAAAAGGCATAAACACTTGTTTGTTAAGAGGCATCTTCAGGCAGTCTGTGATTTTAACGACTGTGTTTACACTATATACATCCATTCACATTACCATATGTATATTACGCTAATATTTCTAGAAATCTAAACGCCTCATTTGGGATATCCACTTAAGTAATACATTGCAAAACAGAGGAGATAGGCGTTTTTTAAAAATCAAGCCACTGTACTGTAGAATTTTTTTTCTGTTGCAATTAACATATTCAAAGCATTAAAAGAAACGTCATGTCCTACATTTCGCAATTCGTCACTGTTGTATGAGTATTGTTTATGAATGAGTGGCAATGAGCTGTTTTGTAAATCACACTAAATGGCAAGAGCAAGCATATCCAGTATTTCTAGAAGAGATTCCAGGAAAAGAATGTGCAAAGTACATGCATACAAGTATATTTCATTAACTGTCAAGCATGTAAACATCTTCGGAATACAGCTTTCACCTTGATCGGAATACAACATGCATGTACAAATACAATAAATGCTTTCTATTTTAATACAATTTAACATGCTCATTTGGTGCACACGTTACATTCATCGTTGTGGTTTTATTCTCAATTAATTAAAAAGGTTTTTCAATTAGGAAACTGGCCCCAAACCAAAAACTGGTCACTGCCCCTCTATTTCTGTCATCACAATTTTACAAGTAACCATGAAACTGATATAATCAAGAAGCGTGCAGCATAAAAGCTAATAGTGGTGACTCTCAGCCCTCCAGTACTGCTCCAACTGTAATCACATGCTCTGATCAGGATGAGCCTCTCTAAAGTTAGACTGTATGAGATTTACTATTGTCCCTTGAGTAAGAAAACTCTGTGGCTAATCCAGTACAGCCCAACCCCCATCTGAGTGCAGTCAGCGGCTGTAACTGAGAGCTGAGTATACTTGACTGAGGAGGTCCACACCAGCCAGCTACAGTAACACTCCTTCGATAGTACAGGAGGATTTTCTGGAACACATCTAACTGAGTGATTTAACTGAAGTCAGAATTGTTTGGGTTTGTTCAACTACCATTCATCCACCCCCACAATTCACACAGGTACAATGAATTAGGCGAATGCAGCCTGACAGAGGAACTGCGTATGTGGAGGCCTTTAATACTATAAGAAAGCTAGCCGTTAGCATTTGCATTCATGTTAAAAGGAACTTAGGGAAGTTAGGGCAGGACTCCAAGGAAGTCTGTAACTTTGCTCATGGCAATTAATGTAAAAAGATACTTTTGAGCATCTAAATGGTGTTGTTATGGCAGGTGGAACACCGGCATCTGTAAGAACATCCATAGAACCTTTCCAATGACCCAAACGTTCTTTAGGTTATTTAAACATTCCTTACATGAAGAAAAAATTTACTTTTACAAGTGTTCAATGAAAGGATATAAATAAGCCTCTCAATATTTTTAATATCTGCACTTCAGATGCAAACCTCATAATAAGCATGTTTAAAAATAACAAAATATTCACATTCATACATTTATTTCTGTATCAAGAAGTATATTAGACTGCAGATGGCATTTTAACAGGAAGAAATAAGCAATAAAGCTTCTCACTTACAGCTATATAAAGGACAGGGCAGTAAATCAGCAGGGAGAGGCTCTCTGTCTCTCACTGCTGTGTTTACGCATTCACTTGCTTATGGATTATCTCCTTGGTTACTTGGCCCTGATTTGTTGTATGCTTCCATTTAAAAAACAAAGCTAGAAAAACACTTAGAAATACCCAGAATCCCTCGACCCTTCGTCTGAAACAAGGCCTCCTGAATCCTTGAAACAGACTGAGCTCTTGCTTCCTCACTTCGTGGGCCTGTGTTAACTTTTTCTGTTTATTGGCCTCGCCCACAACAAATAACCTATGCTCCCCACCCAACTTTACGGATTGACTTGTCCAAAAAGGCCTGTTCTTCCTTTCTGAGAAACTAATCTAAGATAGTCCACAAATGAATAGAACAAGTTTTACAACTCTGATGATAGCATTGCATAAGGTATTTGAGATTATGGACCATTACCCCTCCATTCAAATGTTTAGTAGACAAGATTCTCCTATAAGGGTCTCCTTCATCAAATATATAAGAGCAAAAGCTATATTTTTATGCATAAGACATTTACACTGTGTAACAAGAGTGGGTTGTTTTTTTTCTTTCTAAATGAATAATTTGCTTTTAATGTTACAAAAAATATATTTATTAAACTTATGATTCCAATTCAAACAGCACTTTTCACAACAAATATAATTTGAACAGTACACATTGTGTACATATTATTCTCGTAAAGCAGATAAGAGATCCTTTACAGTTGCTTGTATTATTTTTTTTTTTAGATGTATATAATATAAGCACTTAACTAGATTATAAAAGACATTTTCTGAAGAAAGAAGTAAGAGTGGTGCTTTTTCATGCACAACGTGCTGCCACAAAGATAATATATTGTAGGTAAGATATTAGAAACATATTGCCAAGATGTTGCTGGCTGACCCAAGTTAAAAGAGCAAGCCTCTTTATCCTGGTCATTAGATTCATATAATGCAAGAGTATAGTTTTATCAGTTTGATCATCCATTAGGTGATATTTAAGTCTAACGCTTCCGAAAGTAAAAGTGCATCTCACATCATCAAAGTACATGGTTTGAGATAACATACATGTCTGTGAACCGACAAAAATCAATATTTAAGGTTAAACAAATATAATGTAAGCAAATATTGAGAATACCTACTAATAGCAACAATCAATCGGTGACTGAATTTTATGCACGTGATCAGACAAAAGTGTAAACAACAGTAAACGAAAGTGTCTGAATAAAAAATAATGACCTTTTTTTATCACAAAGACCACATGGCACGTTGTGTTCTCAGTAAGGTGAATTCTGAGAAACAAGGTCCCTGTGGGCATGTTGATGACTGAGACAGTGAGCAACGGCACACCAGTAGCCTGTGTTGATACTTCAGTCTGTTCTTAAGACTGTTCTCCTGCTGTGAGGTAAACAGAGAAAGCTGCTATGGATGTTGGATGGTGCAATCTGTGCAGATACAGCCTGGCATGCATTCACTTACCATGAAAACAAAACATAAGGAAAGGACGTGACATGTGGCCAGGTATGGTTTTCCATACTAGGAATTTGTGCTCTGCATTTAACCCATCTGCGCGCACACACAGCAGTGAGAAGTGAACACACAGCAGGAGGAGTGCCTTGCTCAAGGGTCTCACCTCAGTTGTGGTATTGAAGGTGAAGAAAGGGCTGGATATTCACTCCCACCACCCACAATCCCTGTAACTCAAACCCACAACCTTTGCATTACAGGTCCGATTCACTATCCATTAGGCCACGACTGCCCCAAGGAACCTCATCTTATTTTTAAATGTAGAATCGTGTGCTTGAACATCTAAATAAGAGTTTAAATTGACAATTAAATCCCTGATTTGCTCAAAGTAAATGAATCTGATCCATGGAAATTACAATCACATGATCTATTTCTCAGTCTTGTGTAATACAGACTCCAAAACTGGTTAAGAAATATGATATTCATGTATGTTCTTTCTATTTCTGCAAACTGCCAGCAAACTTTATTAGATTAATACTTAATTTAAACATTGCAATTTTTGTCATGTATGAAACCCTACTCACTGAAAGATGCTTGTGGAACAGCTGGTAAGATATTTAAGCAGCCTTGAGCTATATTCAGTGCGATGACCAAACAAAATGGTTCAGTTTGGAATGAATGACCAAAATCTAGTTTCTGGGCACACTAAGGATACATAATTATTAAGCAGTTGAAATATTAGACATTAATTATATGGTTTGGTGCCATACGCAATCGAACATCCAAACATAGCAGTTGTGTGAAAATAATTCAGTGTTTCTAGGAACTCAGAGGCCTCTTCCTCTGAAAGCGGACGTGGTCAGACTGACAACTGTGAAACAGAACAGAAGGTGACAGCAGACTTTAAAGAAATACTATTTACATTTTGGCATGGTTAAGAATGTTACAGGAATAATTCACTTCAAAATGTTTTTTTTCTCTTATCGGTCTTATTTTTTCATGAATGATTAATGCAATTGCAAATACTGATTTCAAGGGCATAAAAACATTGTGAAAGTATTTTAAAAAGGTTAACCACATGAAACTTGGGAACTAACGCAGCTAACTCATTGAATACTTCTAATCTAAAAGAATGATTCATTCAAAAAGTTTAGTGTCAAGTGCCTGTTTCTCACACAAAGCATGTGAGTCATATAGACCAAACAGTAAGTAAATGATGAAGAATATTAATTGTAAGGGTTAACTATTTATTTAATCTGTGAGGATGATTAAAAAACTGCTGCAGGTGAGCTAACTACTGTAATGAGTCAGTGTTACAGGTCTGAATAAATCTGGTTATTTTGTGAGATTTTGACACAGTTCCACAAAGACAGAACACACCTTTCATACTGGCATGGTTGAAAATATTATGCAAACACACCCAGTGAACTGTAAAGTAGGCAAAACCTTGACTACTTTTTGGACTGTTTCGTCGCTGTCTAAATATTCTAGTTAAACCTATTTTCACGTTAACTCCACAGACTATTAATGTATCTCATACAACTGTATTTTATTATTATTATTTTTTTAGCTCTTCCACAATAACCGCCTACCACATACCACACAATGACACAAAATGATTTTTTTCCAAAACTGGAAAATTAAATTATCAAGATACTGATTTGATGACCGTGCATGATTCCGAATCTTCTTAGAAATCAAGTACATCTAGTAATCTCATGCTGCACATGCAGCTGCAACAGCGTTTGGGTGCATGGAGTTCACACATGTGGCGATCTAGTACCTCGTTTTTATCCACTCACTCGGGACTGTTATGTAATGCTAAGATTGATAATACACAGATCTACGAAGACGTATGGCGGTGCCAAAATAAATATAAATTCTGAACCGAGCGGACAATGTAATTTATGTAGCAGCTGATATGTATAAAATCTATCTCTCAACTTTCTGATGAGAATATAACATATGCGTTTACATTTTAAAAAACGACCGAGCACGCGCCCCTCTCGCGCAGAAATGGTACGTGCCGGATTCTGCGTCATCCATTGTTTACAAATCAACCCTTGAGCTGTTTCTGTTGAGCAGCGTGGCGGACGCCGGCTAAACGGTCCCGTCTATTTGAATAAAAACAACCATCACGGCTGGATATTTGCTGTCTGAAACTATATTGAAAATGCCCTGTCGAAAGGAGAACTATATCTTTTTGGAACAGTCAGTAACGGTGGATTCTAAGGAAGTAGACGCGCTCGTGTCGAAAATCGGCGAGGCGCTGCAGCTTCACAACAATAGCTCGAGCCAGAAGGCGATGTCACGTATACACGGTCTCGCGAGCAGCAGCAACGGCAGCAGCGCGGCGGGCGCTCAGCGGTGCATCCGTCTCCGCAGCCGGAGTATACGCAGCAGCCGGGCCAGTCCGTACAACCCACCCGGTTCCAGCGATCAGGAATGGGACCATTTCAGATCCTCGTGGAAGCGAAAGAAAATCGACGAGGACGATCCGCACCAGCTCCTCCAGGAACTCATATTGTCAGGGAATCTGATCAAGGAAGCGGTTAGACGACTTCAGTTTTCCTCGGAACCAACGGAGCACGACATCCCCAAATCTGTAGACTGACTTGGCGAGCCCGCAGATACATGAACGTCCTGGCGTTTTCAGAGCTCATACGTCGGTTTTTACAAACTTTGATATCACACCCTTTTGATTTTTCTATTGTATATTGCCGAGGTGAAAACGTTATGTATTTGGACTCTTTTGCAACCTTATTCACCCATTTCTAAATCTCAATGTTTGGATTGAAATGCAAACGTGATGCAAAAATCTAGTGGTCTATAGCAATGCATTTTATCATAGTATTAACTGGCCTTTGGTTGGTTTGTCCTAGAATGGTGCATCATGTTTTGGTTTGCTGGAGTTCAGCACTGTGTCAGTAGCAAACAAGAACCGCTCAACTGCTTTGTTTACAATGTAGATGTGTTCGGGCTGCTGGTTTGCAGTCTTTGTCTAGATCAGGCAACGGGTCACACTTTTTGCTTACTCGTTTCGAAACTATGTTTGGATACTGAGATATCACTTTTGATTTCAAACTGGCCCTGTGTGCAGGGCCCTTGTTCTGTCCCTTTGATTTCCATGTGAGGAGCAAGGCCAACACTCCTCAAAGAGAAAATGATATCAAACTCATGTTGTGGGTAAATGTGTTATACACGGGGATGTGATCACAACACAATGACACTGTGGTGCTTTTTGATTCCAGTGTGGAGTTCTCTTTTTTGTTTTGTTTTCACTCTGTGTAAACTCTGTGTATGCTTCGCAACGAAGTGTTTTTAAAAACTCTGATTGTTCAGAGAGTTTGGTGTCTAATAAACATGGTGTTTTTGCATAATAAGATGGTTTCATATGTCTGTTCTGTGTTTGTGTTAACTTTTTTTATTGTTTGTATCAATTATGTGGATCACCACCATTCAAATAATATGGTATCATTACAAAGTACTTGAATGATTGAGTACTTTGAAAACCATGTTCAAACTTCAATGATACCGTTTAATATATATATATATATATATATATATATATATATGTTGAGACCCAAAAGTCTAAGACTACATTGATATGCATATATTTAGGGTTTAAAAAAAGGTTTGGTGGAGAGAAAAAAAGACTTGACAGTTGAAAAAGAGAAAATCAAAAATTTGTGAAATTAATATACTTAAATGTAACATTAATGTACCTCAGCTTTGTGTTAAATTAGTGTTAAGTTATAAATTATGCAACAAAAATATAATGTAGTGGTGTTAGCGTTTTTGAGCTCATATATAGATGTGCGTGACTCAAGTAGGCTACTATATTATTTATACTGTCCTCAAGTGCTATAGTATTTTACTACACCTATAAAGAAAACATCAACATAGGTTGTTTAAATGATATGGCCACTTTATTTTGATAAGCGAAAATACAAGCTGACTCAGCACAGCTATGAAATCTGAAGCATAAACATATTTATGATCTTTGAACACGGTTTGTGATTTAATATTGACTAGTCATTTATAAACGCAGATTTATTATAGTGTCTAGCTATAACAAATGAGGTTAGAAACTTGGCGTCTCACTTCCGTGAAGGCACTGCGTCGAATCGCTCAGACGGTGGCGCTACAGTGCTGGTCTACGGTGGAGGAGCCGGAGAAAATCTGAGAGGGATAAAGATTTGCCGCATTAGGAGTTAGGAGGGACTAATTCTGACACGTTTCGTGAATATAATAATGCTTTAATTCCGAAATACCCAAGAGTGCATTTATTGATTTAACATGTGTGATGGACATGCTCACTTGATTCTGATTGGTCAATGACACTGTCACATATTGTTTGTATTGTAGGCCTTTAGCTTTAACTAAAGTTTAGAGTGTGTGGTGAATCGTGTAGTATAAATACATTCCCAGGCAAAATCTACTACACACTTCAATATACCTATTGAATATTTGGATGTTTAATGTTTTTTTTTATACATGTATTAGCCTATATAGTTGGGAAGTACGCATAATGCATATGTTGACAACCAAGCTGTACTTCCATGTCTACTTTTTGTACCAACACAAGGTCATTGGCGCCATCTTGCAATTCAGAAAGGTACTGTAGAAAACTAAATGACTTGAAGGATTTAAGTTTTATGGTGAATATAAACATTTTGATGGTTAAGGAGTCTTCAGTTCAAGCAAGAAAATGAAAAGATTATTCAGAAGTGCAATGTGTTAGATTAGAAAGAGTGCACTCTTGAAAATATGCAGGGTTTTAATTTCATTATCGATTGATTTATTTTTTTTCTTCTGTGATGCCAAATGGACCATTTTAATAATGTGACAAAATCTTTTTCCACTTAAAAAATGGTTCTCTCTTCTCTCTGTAGTTCCCACCTGGGCGGAGCAGGCGGCGGAGAGGCCCTCCAGGGTGGAGCAGGAGACTGGACTGCAAACAGGAGCACAGATAGGTTAGTGGTGGCCTCTAAGGCCAAGTTCATACCTGCATCCGGTTCGGGGTGAGTGATCCCGACAGCTGGGGCAGGTCCGGGTGAGAGTCTGACGGCTCCAGTGCCTGGTTCAGGGCAGAGTGATAGTTTAATGGCCTCCTTGGCCAGCTAAGGGCAAGACAAAAGTTCAATGACAGCCTCCATGGCTGGTTCAGGACCGAACGAAAGGTCAATGACGGCCTCTGTGGCCGGTTCTGGGCATGGCAGAAGTTCAAAGGCCTCTGTGGCCGGTTCAGGGTCAGGCTTAAGCTCCAGAACAGCCCCGCCGAACCGACTCGGAGGTTGTGCAGCCACCAGTGGAGCCCCTAGAGAATCAGCCACTGGGGAACCCTCCGTGGTCGGGACCGGAAAAGGCTCTTGGACCTGGTTAACAGGGCCTAGAGGGTGTGCAGCCACCAGCGGATCCTGGTAAATGTAGTCTTTTTTTTTTTTTGGCTATTAAAGGTTCATCATGGAATCATAGAAGGCTGATGAATCTTCATTCTGTGTGTTAAATAGACAAAAACGTTATATTCTTAACCAAACTAAACTAAACTAACTATATTAATTATTATTGCAATAATATTGAAATGTCCATCTTATGGCCAGCTTAGTTGTCTTCTTAGTGAAAGCTTTAAAATGTAATGCAAGATAATTATTATCACTTATTAACACTTAACATGTAACAAGGACCTAATAAAGACTTACTTCGCAAACGCTTACTTGTCAACGCAACACAAATCATTTTGCTTCTTAACCTTTAAATAACCTTTTCTGCACATTATCATGCACAGTTATTATGTAAACTACTTGTATAGTCTGTCTTAGGTTATGTGTATTTACAGTCAATTATTTATAGTATATGTATAGTTACATGTATAGGTTTAAAAAAATTGTTTCTACGTCTAGTGTATTTAGGTTCATATTTATGTTTATTTATGTAGCACCGTGGTCCTGTGAGACACGGCATTTCATTCCACTGTATGTCCACACATAACAATAAAGCTTGACTTGACTAATTAACTAATGTTCTGAAACATTGAATCAAATCAATGAAGTTAAAATGCTTTAAACAATGCATTTTTACCTCAGCCTAGCTTCAGTCTAGAGAATCTAGACAGTTCAGAAGCTTCTTTTTAACTTCGCACAATGCACCAGCTGTCTTTGTCTGCTGAATTAAACCGTGCATCCTCAAAGTCACACGGGAACCGCGCAGTTCTCACCTCACATCCCCAGCCACCAGAGGCTTCTGCTGTTCTTTCAAATGTCACAAACACCCAATGCTCAAAATATTATAAGCCTTACATAAGAACGTTTTTTTCTCATGTCCTGTCCTACATTCTGACCTACATCACAAGTGACGATGATGAAATAAGGGGATCCAAGATTCAAAAAAGTGTTACTGATTTTCTTGCTTTGAAGGCAAGGATGAGTCACACCGGCAGATATTTCGCTTTTGAGTTAATGTGGTGTGTCTCCTCATTTCTCATGATGTGTTATGCAGCTGGACATTTTACTTAATTTGGCCGAATGCAGCATGCAGCGTTTTTAACGAGGTGCTGTGCAGTTGCTAGGGGGTTTTGGATAGTCGCTAGGTTGTCCTGTTTGGTAGGCTGGTACAAGCAAAAAGGCCAAGTTACAGAATGACTTGGATACCTTCTTCAATGTTCATATTTTTCTCGGTTTGTTCATTAGTTAGCAGAGGACAAGCGAATCACCTAATCATTCATTCGGCTGAATCGTTCAAAGCACTGATTCATTTAGAAATTGAAAAAGGGACTTTAAAGTCTACTTTGAAACTATTTTGATGAAGTTTTTCTTTGGCAGTAATAATGGGACAGTCAAAAGCCTCCTGATTTTCATCTAAAATATCTTTTACGAACCTTTATGGAGTTGAAGTAACATGGGGGTAAGTTATTTTCATAACCCTTTAAATGCCTATTTAATGTCACTGCCCTGCATCTCACGATTTTAAACACGAGAACATTCTGTACTAACGACAACGGAGACACCAAAAAACAACAAAATGTATTTTGAATGCTAAGTGTAAGATGCTGTTTTCAAAGCGAACCGCACACGCATCCAGACGCACACAGTCTGCTGTTCTCTAATTAGTGGCCATTGTGTGGCATCATTCTCTCTGATCAGATACCCGCTGGTTCACAGGCCCACTTCAGGGCACACCTGTGAACAGTTGGAACATGAACAAACAACACCAAAGGCTAACGTGTAGCTAAAAGCTGAGATAATTAACCTCATCATCAGGGTCCACCTGGAAAAAGAACAACCATGAGTGTGGCCAGCGACCACAAAAGCAGCTGTGAATGAATGCAGTTGAAGGGGTACATTAATATTTGATTTAAATGGTTATCGTCTCTGGGCCCCAATCCAAACACACAGATGACACTTCAGCTTTAGATAACACTTTAGAGATGTTTTTTTATTTATTTGCCTGTTCTTTTACAGTGTCCTATTTACCAGGGTCTTCTAATAACAACACTGTGAATGGAATAAAAGCAAAACAGAACATCTTGAATTAATGTAAAAGTTCACTGAAGCTTTTCTTTCTACTATGCATTTTAAAAACAACACTTTCAACAAAAAAAAAAGGAACCATGGTGTAATCAATGTATTTTGGACATGCATTCATTATAAGACCATCATTTAAATTAATATAATTATTCAATACATTTTCCCACGTATGTGTCTTTATTTTGAAATTAGGTTTATATGCTGACAATATATTTTACAAAATATATTTGTAAAGTAATACATGTTGAAGTGAAAATAATAAGTATATTTTATGGAGTTATTTTATAATTCCATTAAGAAATTCTTAATTCAACTAAAAACTATTTAACAAATTTTCAATCTGAATTTCCAGTATTGCTATTATGACCAGTTCAATTAATAATATAGGCTTGTATTAATGTTCATTGCCATATATAACTGTGTATATACAGTACAGGGCAAAAGTTTGGAACACCCCCACACCATCACACCTCCTCCTCCATGCTTCACAGTGGGAACCAGGCATGTGGAATCCATGCGTTCACCTTTTCTGCGTCTCACAAAGACAGGGCGGTTTGAACCAAAGAT
Organism: Enteromius paludinosus; assembly: GCA_032361165.1. Classification (NCBI taxonomy): domain Eukaryota; kingdom Metazoa; phylum Chordata; class Actinopteri; order Cypriniformes; family Cyprinidae; genus Enteromius; species Enteromius paludinosus. Next base: position 16,837,551 of record JAUMHQ010000076.1, read on the forward strand.
CTCAAATTTGGACTAATCAGACCAAAGCACAGATTTTTCCACTGGTCTAATGTCCATTCCTTGTGTTTCTTGGCCCACACAAATCTCTTCTGCTGGTTGCCTCTCCTTAGAAGTGGTTTCCTGGCAGCTATTTGACCATGAAGGCCTGATTCACGCAGTCTCCTCTTAACTGGTCTCTGATTTGAGGTGCTGTTAACTTGCTATTTCTGAGGCTGGTGACTCGGATGAACTTGTCTTCAGAAGCAGAGGTTACTCTTGGTCTTC
>JAUMHQ010000076.1:16842499-16856126 GCA_032361165.1 Enteromius paludinosus
TAAATTCACTTCTCTGTCCAGCCACCTGGGAGCAGCATTGGTCTTTATAACTAACTAACCAGTCCGCATTATTTCAGTTAGTTGAAGAGACCTTGATGTTGCTATAAACATATCTGTTATTCCTTATGATCACAAATGGTGTAAGATCAAATTCTCTATTGTTCTTTCATTAGAGGACAATATTTACAATTCATATAATTTTAATACACTCATGGTTTCATTGGTTTGTAATTTGAATATTTATTTTTTATATAGGTCCACATTACATTTTTTCCTCAAACAGAATAAATGGCCTGTCACTTGAATATTAGCTAAATTGCATTAAGTCTTATGGGATTTAAAAAATTCTTATAGTTTTTTACATTTGAAGACCTGAGGGGAGGTTTTATTGGTATCATCTGGATGTGTTGTGAAATATGGAAAGTTGATTTATTGCTTTTGTATAAGGATGCGGTTATAAACAGGCAGGTTTGCTGTCGAAAGAGAGATAAGAAAAGAAAAAAGGAAATTGTGAGTCATTTTTTCAGGAGGCATTAGGTGCTTTGGTGATCATGGCAATATTACATCTTACCCAGATTCAGTTCACAGCAAAGCTCCCTCAATAAATTAAAACCAACAGCTCTTACTTTATGAGGATATTGCTCTCAGAACAGAGCAAATATTTGGCTGTGTGTGTGTTATATACGCGGATTTATTATGTGCCTGCTGATTCTGGTCAAAGTTGAAAATGAGCATTAAACTATTGATCTTTTCCCCAGGGAACCAAATTTCTACATAGTTTCATGTCTTCTTATAAATATCTAAGAAACACTATTACACTTCCATTCAAAAGTTTGGGGTTGGTAAGATTTTTTATATATTTTTGAAAGCTGTGTCTTATGCTTGTAAAAGCTGCATTTTTATTTGATCAAAAAAACAGTAAAAGCTGAAATATTGTCTAATATTACGGTTTAAAATAACATTTTTCCTTGATGGCAAAGCTGAAATTATAAGCAGCAGTTACTCCAGCCTTCAGTGTCATATGATGCTTCAGAAATAATTTAATGTTGAAAAATAATTTTAGATAATAATAGAATAAATTGTAAAAATTTTCATATTTTTGTAGAAACTGTGGCACATTTTGCCAGGACTGATTGTTGAATCAAATCAAATCAAATCAAATCAAATCAAATCAAATCAAATCAAATAAAATAAAATAAAATAAAATAAAATAAAATAAAATAAAATAAAATAAAATAGTACTATGACATAATTTCTTTTTTGCCAAATAAAACGAATTATTTACTCACCCTGATGATTTTTTTTTCCTTCTGTAGAACTCGTAAGGAGAAATTTTAATTATAGTACTCATTTTTTCCAATCAAAATTAACGAGGATGCAAAGCACTATAAAAGTATCATAAAAGTGGTGCATATCTGAAGTCATATGATAGTTTTGTGTAAATGATAGACTGAAATTCAGTTAAGAGTGTATGGGTCATTTTAGCAACTGCCATTAGGGATAAATGTGATTTTTAATGGATAGTTTCATCTGTGTATTATAGATCTTGGACAGTAGAGCTCTGTCTTGATCATCTTTTTTTGCTGTTTAGACCAGCTTGCGGCATATTGTCCTTTCTATATTGATTTCTACAGTTTTTGGTCTGTGGGTTTATAATTGGATTCATATACACCAGCAAACTGCCTGGTGAAGAGCCAGTTACAATGTTGTCAGTTCATTTGCTGCTTTTAACTGTTCTCCATATCTATCACACTCTGCATGGCAACATACCGTGAAGCCCATATCAGACGAGAAGCTGGAAATGAAAGCTGGACAGATGCTGGTAGAAATGGAGGCCAATTAGGAAGAGCTCCACGCTTTAGCTGCCCACAGACGAGTGGCGTCACGCTACGGGTTACTGTTCCTTTGGCCCTGAGCTTTCTGCTTGTTAGCCCATTGCAGCTGTTTGCCAGCCTCTGACCTGTCACACGCAGAGTGCTGGCATCAAACCTGAATGCCCACCTTCAGGACACCAGGTGCACCTCCTATTCCTTTCTCTCAAGCACACTTACACACCGGTTCTCCTTCCTTAGTCTTCTCTCAGCCTTAAAATCCTGCTGGGTGTGTGTTTTGTTGTAACTGACTGTGACTGGCTCTTACAGTGCTATGAACTTCTTTGTTTCTTTGTGAGAGCCAAATGTCAGTGCCGGGCGCTGTGAGCCGAGACTGCCGTACCCCTTTCCTCAAGCTGGCTTCTCACTGGGCTTTATTAGCCTAGACAAATGACTTCCTATTCCGGATTCGCCCCAAAAGTAGGGCTCACATCCTGTGGGTCCCATTGCAGGTCTTTCCAAGATGCCACTGCTTCAGATGTTGCTTGAATGTTTTATATAGCCGGGCTGGAACTGGTTTATACACACATATATATATATATATATATATATATATGTGTGTGTATATATATATATATATATACTGTATTGCTCACCTCTGGTTTGTTTTTGTTTTTACATTTCATTTATCACTTTAAATTCTTCTACTAGACCCTTGCATTATAAATTTCTGGAGCATGAGAATACAAATCGCCATTTACTTTTCTTGCATGACAAAAGAGCAGCTTGAACATTCTGCTGAATGACTTATTTGGTATTGATTTCATCCGTATAACAGATAATCTATTTATTAAGTGTGACACAATCTGTTTTTCATCCAGATGGGGAGCCATTTTAAAAAGTTTGACCTTTACACAAACAACATCTCTATTTAAAAAAAAAATGTAAGTGAGCAGATGTACTGTGTGTCATGTGATCTGGTGTTCATGAATAGTCTTACAAACGTGTCAGAAGTACCACTGTGGGTGCAAGGGATTTCCAAGCAGTGCTGTTTTCTAAATAAATCCACATACATAGGGGACAGATGATTATAATGGAAAACTTGTTAACAACTTTGTCCTAGTTAAGGCATCAAAATTAATGTTGTGTTTTAAGAAATACTTAACCCAAGAATAGCTCATCTGTGTGACTTAATGTACTGTTGTAGTGCCTATTTAGTTAGAATTAGCCTTTATTTTTTATATTTTTGTTACTCATTTTGATTATAATTAAAAATTTTAGTTATTCTGATTTGCCATTTTTATTGTTCTTTTAAATATTATTGGCGTCTTTCACATCATAAATTCAGTTTTAGTTTTGGTCATTTGTATTCTTTCAAAATCTTATTTCAGTTAGTTGCCAAGTAACATTTCTATTTTAATTCTAATATACACTACTAAAAAACATAAATGGAACACTTTAACAACACAATGTAACTCCAAGTCAATTACACATCTGTGAAATCAAACTGTCCACTTAGGAAGCAGCACTGATTGACAATCAATTTGACATGCTGTTGTGTAAATGGAAGAGACAACAGGTGGAAATTATAGGCAAATTATCAAAACACCCCCAATAAAGGAGTGCTTCTGCAGGTGGTGACCACAGCCCACTTCTCAGTTCCTGTGCTTTCTGGCTGATGTCACTTTTGAATGCTCGCGGTGACGGAGTCTACAACCACACAAGTGGCTCAGGTAGTGCAGCTCATCCAGGATGGCACATCAATGCCAGCTGTGGCAAGAAGGTTTGCTGTGTCTGTCAGTGTGTGTCCAGAACATGGAGGCGCTACCAGGAGACAGACCAGTACATCAGGAGACGTGGAGGAGGCCGTAGGAAGGCAACAACCCAGTAGCAGGACCGCTACCTCCGCCTTTGTGCAAGGAGGAACAGGAGGAGCACTGCCAGAGCCCTGCAAAATGACCTCCAGCAGGACACAAATGTGCATGTGTCTGCTCAAACGGTCAGAAACAGACTTCATGAGGGTTGATATAAGGCCCAATGTCCACAGGTGCAGGACTTTTGGCATTTGCCAGAGAACACCGAAATTGGCAAATTCGACACTGGCGCTCTGTGCTCTTCACAGATGAAAGCAGGTTCACACTGAGCACATGTGAGAGAACTGCTGCCTGCAACATCCCCCAGCATGATGCAAATCCTCCGGTTTGGCAGTGTGTCAGTAATGGTGTGGGGTGGCATTGCTTTGGAGGGCTGCACAGCCCTCAATGGGCTTGCCAGAGGTAGCCTGACTGCCATTAGGTACCGAGATGAGATCCTCAGGCCCCTTGTGAGACCATATGTCGGTGCGGTTGTTCATGGGTTCCTCCTAATGCAAGACAAAGACCTCATGTGACTGGAGTGTGTCAGCAGTTCCTGCAAGACGAAGGCATTGATGCTATAGACTGGCCCGCCCGTTCCCCAGACCTGAATCCAATTGGGCACATCTGGCACCTTGGGAGGTCATACAGGCACGTGGAGGCCACACACACTACTGAGTCTCATTTTGACTTGTTTTAAAGACATCACATCAAAGTTGGATCAGCCTGTAGTGTGTTTTTTCACTTCAATTTTGACTCCAAATCCAGACCTCCATGGGTTAATAAATGTAATTTCCATTGATCATTTTTCTTAGATTTTTGTTGTCAGCACATTCAACTATGTAAAGAACAAAGTATTTAAAAAGAATATTTAATTCATTCAAAACTAGGATGTGTTATTTTTGTGTTCCCTTAATTTTTTTGAGCAGTGTACTGTATGTTACCCTTGACCACAAAACCAGTCATAGGTGTCATTTTCCAAAATTGAGATTCATACATCATCTGAAAGCTTTATAAGGTTTTCATTAATGCATAGTTTGTTAGGATAGTACAATTTTTGGCTGAGACAATTATTTGAAATTGAATCTGAAAAAAAATCTAAAGTTAGCAATGCATATTACTAATCACAAATCTAAAGTTTAGATATACTGTAGGAAATTAACAAATTATTGTAAAGAAACATGATCTTTACTTAATGTCCTTATAACTATGTCTATAGTCTATGGAAAGCCCGCACAATTCACAGAAACATTAATAGTTTTAGTTAACAACAACAATGAAATGGATGCTTGTGTTGTTCTTATGACTTTTTCTTGCTTCAACACAAATTAATTATTTGTACTGGTTTCCATGCAGTAACAATGAATGGAGCTTTCAAGTCTGTAAAATTACACAAAAGAACTGTAAGTGTTCGAACAATACCTTTAAGGGAGGAGCATTTGAGGTTAAAATCAGTCTGATTAGTTTGGTTAGTTGGGTACTGGATATTTCAATTCAATAAGATCTGACTAAAACAAATCATTTGGTCTCAAAGCAGACATCTTTTGTGAACTCTTTTAAATAAGGATAGTAAATAATGAGACAATTAACATTTTGTTGCTCCATGATTAAATCTGAAATGAGATTTAAAATGTTTTTTTTATCTTATTTGTGACCACTGATTTTATCTCTTGACCTCTTGACCCCTCCTGCCCTATTGGGTATTTCAATTTTAAATGAGGAACAGTTGTCTCTTTATTACAATGTGGCACTCACTTAAAACTCAACACCAGTGTACCAAAACTGTAATTTGTTTATTCTCCTCTCAGAGGCCAGAAGCGGCTAATCTCTCTCAAGGAGGAAAATGTTTCTCCCTTCAGCCCTGCTAGCCCACTTTCAGCTTGTCCTCTGTGGATTTCCCTGTCAGACAAGATTCCCTGGAGACTCCTGGCAGCAGTGCTTGTTTCTGCTCACCTCATGATCCAGCTCTCAGTTATGCCACCTCCCACTTGGGTCCAGGTCCACCAGAAATCTCCCAATTTGTTTGCAGGTTCCCAGACTCTGGTACAGGCTGGTCTCTCTCCCTCTCTCTCTTAGGTATGACAGATTTGGGGCTTTCCTGGTACATCTGTTTGATTCCAGACCTTTAAACTGGTTCATTCACTGACCTGGTTCATGTATCGTGGGAATCTTCTCTCCATTTATTTTTTTACATTACACATGATAGTAATTGAGACAGTGCCTTTTAGGGTTATTCGACCTTAACACCTCAAAAAGCAAAACAGTTTGCAACATTTATAGAGAGTTGCTCAGTTGATGATGAATAAAATCCATCCATATTCCAGCCAAAATCTGTAATCTAGGATGATGTCAGTATTTTCTGCAAAACCTCATCACAGATAAGGAGTGATTTTAGCCAAGGCTTTGGTTCAAGGGATGTAGACTGAGAAAATGAGCAGGAGTTGATGAACAGAGCCCTGTCATTTCCTGTATACTCATACCTGTTTCCTCTGATCTCGGGGTTGAAATAGAATATGGAGCCATGCAGGTTAAAATTGCAAAGGATTGCGGTTGGTTATTTGCTCAGCTTTCCAATACCCTTAAAATAGATCTTAAATTGCCTCTACGCCTCCAGAGAGAGACTAAGAAAAGGGACATGAACGCGTGTTCAATTATTCACCACAGGAAATTTCAGTGATTGATGTTTTTTTATCGGTGATATACCATTTTCTGTCAGAAGAGGTCTAGGAGCTTTTCTTTGCAGTCTTGCAAACGTAAAAAATGCCATGGATTTAAATAAACATGTATCGTGAAGCAAAATGGTGAGGTTAAAATTGTAACCCCACGCATATTTATTACATGAATGTATTACATTCATTATCTAACAGACTAGAACATTGATTAGTGGATTTTTACTTGAACAAGATGAGCCTGAATTAATTTTTATGTATTGTGCTATGTATTTCATATACAACAGTGGAAAAAAGAATGAGGTTGTTTTCGTGAGTGTAGTAGATAACTGCCTCATGTTAAATGTTTTTTTTTAAGCAAAGCTATTAAGTGATAAATCCTTTATGTGTTATCAGCATGTAAACAGTAGGCTGGTGAGGATCAATTGTAAATAGTTACATTTTTCCGGTAATTGACTGAATACTTTACTTGAAGTGGATAAATGTAAATGCATTATCTTGGATGATATAACAGCTTCATAGATGATCATAATATCTTGTTGTTTTGATCCCTTATCATTATTCAGGTGGAAGGTTCTAATGTGAATCCATAATCCAGAGTGTGAACAGCTTTCCACAACATCAGCTAAACTGTTCATTAGATTGGTCTCGTGGCATAATGCATTATCAAGGTATGTTAGCTCTAATGAGACACGAGAGGAAGTGGCCAAGACAAAATTAGATTTTTGAAATTAGACCGACCTGTCATACTTCAATGTAATGATTCGTTGTGTGTCTCGCCATTTGAAGTAAGTCTTACCGAAGTGAGCTTCAGAATGGTGCGGCCTAGCGTTTGTGCCATTAAAGTTATTGTTTGCATCTTGAGCTGCTACATCACTCGATGAAGTTGATCTTGTTGCACATGTTGTTTGTTTAGGGGTGGTTAAAAATCTATACTGGTAACTGAAACCTTATTAATATTTCAAAACATCCAAAAACTGTAATTGTTGGTTTGAGCAATAACGTAGCAGACTTGGGCTTATCCGTCATGTATGCTTGAATATTTCGTTTCAAGTTGAGCATTAGTTTTATTTCTCTCAAGAGAGATATGACATCTTCAGCATGATAAATAAATCTGGCCTTATTTCCCTGGGGGGTTAGTGCCATTTTAGTAGGTATTATGTGCACAAAACGTTATGTTGTGCATGTTGAACAGGTTAACAGGAGAGTTCAACAATAAACGAAAGGTCTGACATAATTTACTTAATTTACTCCTCATATCATTTCATTTGGTGAAAATTTTGTTTGATTTTAAAGCTTTTTTAGCTCCTGCAGTGTCCAGTTCATGAACTAGTTGTTCGTTTGATTGAGGTTTTTGACCAAAATATGGAGTCGCTAAAGGAGCGTGATGAAAACAGGCATGAAAATCCCTCACCTTTCGGTGAAATTCAGTTTCAGTGTAAAATCCAAAGCAGAAATTATTTTGTAATTGATAGTGCCTTCATGGTTGCCTAGTAACAGCAGACGCTACAGAAGCGCGAGTGCCCAAGCGCTTTGAAATTGGTGGAAGAAGCGATGCGCCTCGCATTTTTTTTTATTGATTATAAAGGGAGTGCTCTATGTGCTTTACAGATTGAACATAATCCATTCATAATCATAATCAATGTTTTGCATTTAATGCTGCTCAGAGGACTAGCAGCCACGCACATGCTGCAAAGTGCCAGGAACAACTTATGCATATAAATGTGGGATTAACTCTCAAAATTAAAAAATACTGATAACTATAGCAATGGACAGGAAAAAAAAACATGTTATAATTTAGAGTCAAGGCTAGCAGACCCTCACTAATATCAGGGACAGCCTCAGAGATTTGATTCTAGATCCAAGCGTGGAGCAGACACAAAGTTCAGGAAGTTTTGCTAGAGAATGTTCTCCAGGGAATGCAAAGCATTGACATATAGTTTTTCCTCCCATCTCATTTTTTTTTTTTCATCACCATGTCCTCATGGGGGGCTCTATACCATACAAGTTTACAAAATCATTCTTTATTATTTGTTCATGATATTGAATCTGGCTTAACTCACTGACTCATGATCCAGTCGATACAGTCTCTTCAGTATTTTAGTATTTTTGGTGCTTAAATGCAACATTGCCCATATATCAAGTGGAATGACGTGAATGACGTGAGCTGCCGAAATGTTTAGTTCTGAATGAACTTACCTGTTAATGAGTTGTTTCTTGCATCTTTAAAAACACGTTACTTAATATGCCCTTGTTTCAGCTTCCAGGAAAACATGACGAATGAGAGCTATACAAGGCCAGCATTGAGCTACTGAAGTGCACTTTACCTGGTCCTTTTGCTGTAATGATTTTCAAGTAGGAAGAGGAAAGAACAGAATGTAGGAGTAGAGAGAGAGGAGAGGTAAATGGAAGTCCTCCTTCAAAAACCTCAGAACCAATTTACAACAAAACCAGGAGGCAGATGCAGTGCGTTCCTCTCTGTTGGTGGTATTTGATTAACTCCCTTAAGGTCTGGAAATAAAGTCACTAAAATATGATTTTAAACCTTTGCTTTGTATTAAATGCTCATTTGCATTTTTCTTCTCGCTAAAAGCCGGTGGGATTAAATTAGCCGCTCTTGAGTATTCCTTATTTGTCGCTTTAAGTTGAATTATGACGGGCATAAAGTTTGATAAGCATACGTGGCAGTCATATTCACTGCCGACTGGAGGAAAAATAATCCTCCACAGAGTTTCTCTCTAATTATCATTCATTCCAAGATCATTCTTCGTTTTTATAAATGGCTAATGGTTACAAGTTCTGCATTATTCAAGGCCGTTGGTTTTTAGAATTTAATAATAGCATGATGCTAATTTATGCTTATTGTTTTTATTCAGATGGATTTTCTCTGATTTTAAATCAGTGCCATCGTGAGTGTCTTTCATCTGACAAGCATCAGAAGGTGGTGGATTGTTTTTTTTCTTCTCATACCAAAAGGTTAAATAGGCAAAGGCAACTTTCTGTCAATGGATCTCTTGCTCAATTTTAACGCTAAAAGTGAAATAATTACAGTGACCCTTCATAATTTGTGAGCTAATGACAGATTGAATTTACAACGTGGCCCTGGCTTCCCGATCCCTTCAAGCTTGAAAGGTCAGGGAAAACAATCTGTTCTTCCCTAAATGACATTTTTGAGGCCACGTTACAGCTGGTATTTGAGGGACGTGATGCTTATATAAACACAGTGCATCTGAGCAGCGGTGGAAGGGCATGGAAAGTAGGAAATTGAAGAAAGACTGTGGAAAATTTAAGGCTGAACAAACAATAAGATGAGCAGGTTGATTTGGGGGGCTCTTGAGAGCAAAACTCACAGCATATCACTTAAATATGTATTATTTTCCTGGTTGTACTAGCTGTCAATCCTGAGCTTCCTGAGAAAATACATAGAATGCTTAATTAGAATTTACGGATAAATAACGCAAGTAGTGATGAATGTGGATGAACATTATTAAATAGGAGAATAGAGTGATGGTAATGTATAATGAGGAGATTAAACTGTTTATTTATGAAATGCAGAGACGGTCTCTGTAATCAAAACGATGATAATCACTGGAAATTAGGTACCCCTAACTAAGCAAGCCAGAGGCGACACCGGCAAGGAACCAAAACCCCATCCATGAGAGAAAAAAACCTTGGGACAACCAGGCTTAGTTGGGGCCAGTTCTCCTCTGGCCGGACCCCCAGCACCTCATTTCCAGTTCAATTTTAAGTGCATATCAGATTTTTTAAACTAGGACTTATAGTATGTGTGTGTTTGTGTGCATCTGGTTCCGGTGATCTGTCCACGGAGCTCATCTAGGTGTTCTGGTCTCCGATGAAGATAATTCTTTTGTGCTGATACACCATCTGATCCGGATCCAGACTGAGGAACAGAATAAGAGAGAGACAGACTAATATTACTGTAGATGCCATTCTTTTTACGATGTAACGAGAACATTGTGTGTTAAGGGGAGTGTTCCCGGTTCCAGCTGATCGAATTAATGCCAGGGTAAAGAGATGCTTCTTTAATCTAGATTTAAACTGACAGAGTGTGCCCGCCTCCCAGACAGTATTAGGTAGATTGTTCCAGAGTCTGGGTGCTTAATAGGAAAAATGTTTTTTCCTAAAATTTGTACCCTCCTCTCTGTGTTTTTTGTGCAGGAAGGTGTTAAAAGAGATTCCTGTTGGTGATCTTAAACCCAATGAGACGGTCCATGCCACTCAAGAGGCTCAGCTTCTCTCTCAGCTGAAACATCCTGCCATCCTCAAGTTCTACAACAGCTTCCTGGAGAGAGACACCTTCTGCATCATCACTGAGTACTGTGAGGTAAATCGTCCTTTGGGAACACCTGATTTACATTTTTTTTTAATGGCCATTTCTAGTCATAATAAGCCTGAAGCAAGTCACGTCATCTGGTCCTGTAAACTGTGTTGGCCTGTTGTGGTGACATTTTGAGCAAGTGTCTTGTTATGCCCTTGGAAAACACTCTGAGGAGGGAATACTATTTGCAGGGGACGTTTCAAATGAAAGTGAGCGATACAATCACCCTCTTCCTCGAGGGCTTTAAAATGATGATCGTAAAGACAATATCAAATCAAAATAGACTCTATTTACTTTCTTTGCATGCATGATTCATCAGTGCAAAAAGTCATTGAAAAGTAATAACTTGCACTTTTCATTTCCTCCTTGAGTTTCACATAATGTTACAGAGGTAAAATGGATTACATATGCCTTATGGTTTACTTCCTAGCTATAATTTTGGATGTACTGTATTTGCTCCTAACCCTATGCTTTAACCAGCTTTCAAAAGCACTCTGCTTACACTGTCCAGCTTCTCCTTCATCCCTGTGGTGTCTTTTCTGTGTTTAGCGATGGATCAGAGATGCTGAGAGCATCCTGACATCTCTCTTGAGGTCACGCTCATCTCCCCCACAGCGTCTCAATCTCACCATCTGATCTTCTGATATTTTCCTTACTTATTAAGACACATCTGCAGGTCAAACCGGTCTTGTGTCATCTCTGGCTTGGTCAGTGATTATTACATTTTTCACGTCTCCTTTTTGTTTGGCACACAGGTCGTAGTCACAGGTAACTGTGAATTTAACGGAAAGAAAAATAAGAAATAAGATATCTGATCATTTCTACTTGACAGCAGTGAGAATAAATGGAGAGCAGATTAAGATGTTTGCTTTGTATGCTTTTCAGATTTTTGAGATACTGAAATATATCTCAAATGAGTTTCAAAAGATATTTTAAATGGACAGTTCACCCCAAAAAATGAAGATACTGTTAGCATTTACTCACCCTCATGTTAAATGTATTTCTTCTGTTGAACACACAAGATATTTTGAAGAAGCTAACCAAACATTTGCTTGTAGGATTAGACATCCGTTTTGTCATACTAATGGCTACAAGTTTGGTTAGAAACAAACACTGGTTTGTAATTACTTGAGGATGATTTTCATTTTTTGTGTGAACTATCCCTTTAATTTTTTGCTAACTCTGCTAAGAGACCAAAGCCAGAGATTTCAATACAAAGACATTTCTCATCAAATGGTTATTGTATGCCAACAATTTGGTGAAATGTGAGAAAAGACAATACTTAGATGAAACATAACTGAGAACTCTGTGAAGTCTCCTTGGTAGCAGTAAAATTCTGGATTTTCTGCGTCTGTTTCCATGCCTTTCAGTGTCAACAGCCAGGGCTTTTTGTTTTGAATGGAGATGCTACAGATGTGTCACCTTGGAAGTGTGTTTCTTGCCCTTGGAATGTTATGTAGATAGTTTGCCTTAGGACACCTTAATTTTTCTTGTCCAAATTGCTGTACTAAATTGATGTGTCAGACCACATCCATGCAAATTTATTAGCTTAATTAAACTTTTTTGAACCCTGTGTTTACCCAAACTAAATTTCAAATGTCCTACATTTGCAAAAGTGAAAAGTCTAATTCAATCTAATTTCAAGAATGTCCTTTTTATAACAAACATAAACACTGACATCTTATGAGATGCTGAAATTTTACATTTTTAGATAATCCAATCTATTGATGTTATATTTTTTTAAATTTTAACATTATTATTGTAGTATTATGGCCATTAAACATTAATAAACATCCTTTATTATTTATTTGAATTTTGACTGCCAATTTAGCTAATGTTAAATATCCAACATTTGCAAAAGGCAAAAGTGTTTTACTTTTTTGATTTTACTTTATATCAGACATGACTACATGCAAACTACTGTACCATCATAATTTACAAAAGATGGTAAACTTGTTAGAAATTAGACAAGTTTTAAGTTCTTCTTCTTTGACAGGGAAAAATGGTTTTATACAATCAAAATCACACCACATCATATAATTCATATACAGTACAAGCCAAAAGTTTGGACACACCTTCTCTTTCAATGTGTTTTCTTTATTTTCATGACCATTTACATTGGTAGATTCTTACTGAAGGCATCAAAACTATGAATTAACACATGTGGAGTTATGTACTTAACACTCTTGGCATTCTGTCGATGAGCTTCAAGAGGTAGTCACCTGAAATGGTTTTCACTTCACAGGTGTGATTTATCAGGGTTAATAAGTGGAATTTCTTGCTTTATCAATGGGGTTGGGACCATCAGTTGTGTTGTGCAGAAGTCAGGTTACTACACAGCCGACAACCCTATTGGACAACTGTTAAAACTCATCAGCTAACTAAAGAAAAACGAGTGGCCATCATTACTTTAAGAAATGAAGGTCAGTCAGTCCTTAAAATTTCAAAAACTTTAATTGTGTCCCCAAGTGGAGAGCTACAACGAAGCTGACACACATGAGTAAAGACCCAGGAAAGGAAGTAACTTCTGCTTCTGAAGACAAGTTAATCCGAGTCACCAGCCTCAGAAATCGTAAGTTAACTGCAGCTCAGATCAGAGACCAGATAACTGGTTTGCGTTTAGTTGGACGATCATTTATTTTTCTACGGGACAATGACCCCAAACACACCTCCAGGCTGTGTAAGAGCTATTTGAACAAGAAGGAGAGTGATGGAGTGCTGCTGCAGATGACCTGGCCTCCACAGTCACCGGACCTGAACCCAATCAAGATGGTTTGGGATGAGCTGGACCACAGAGTGAGGGCAAAGGGGCCAACAAGTGCTAAACACTTCTGGGAACTCCTTCAAGACTGTTGGAAAACCATTTCAGGTAATTACTTCTTGAAGCTCATCGAGAGAATGCCAAGAGTGTGCAAAGCAGTAATCAGAGCAAAGGGTGGCTATTTTGAAGAAACT
>JAUMHQ010000076.1:16899240-16919147 GCA_032361165.1 Enteromius paludinosus
GGAGGGCTCATGGGAGTTTGCCCAACCAGTCCACATGTGTTTTGTGGACTTGGAAAAGGCATTCGACCGTGTCCCTCACGGTGTCCTGTGGGGGGTGCTCCAGGAGTACGGGGTCAGGAGCCCTTTGCTAAGGGCTGTCCGGTCCCTGTATGACCAGAGCAGAAGCTTGGTTCGCATTGCCGGCAGTAAGTCAGACTTGTTCCCAGTGTGTGTTAGACTCCGGCAGGAGTGAGCTCTTAAACCTAAGGTGCATGGCTCTCCCTGGTATAAATAAGCCAGGGAGATGGCTTCTACCACCCAATGAGTCAACCTCTGTTTGATGACAGCATTCTCTCTCTGCTGGCCACCGAAGCAGACAAAGAGCTGCTGAGAGTGTCTGATGCTCTGAGTATGGTCAGTGTAGAGGCACAGAGCGCATACAATAACCTGGGCGGGCGCCTGGCGAATTGTATCACATAGCCGAGGCGTACCGCCCGTATCAACCAACGCGAGGGGCTGGGGAGCGCTGTCCAGGCTTCAAGCCGCGTCGACAGGGGAATCAAAGGGACGTTGACCGCCATGCTCGTGGTGGGGCAGCCTATTGGGGGACCGGGGCAGGGGCTGATCCCAGAAGGATGAACGTCCTGGAGAAAAGTCAGGCTGCTCTGAGCAGCGCCTACCAGCCTCCCTGGATCCCGCGCTGGTGACGCAGTGTCCTGGGTCTGCTTCTGAGGAGACAAAAAGGTTTTGGTTAGATGAAGACCTCCTAGATGAAGGCCGGCTTGGGAGATGGGGGCGTCGAGAAACCTTCTCAGCATCCAGCACCTGCGCCAAGTTCAGCAAAAGATGACGGTCCTGGACTACGGCTGTAGACATCACCTGCCCAAGCGCACGCGCTGTGACCTTCGTCGCTCGGAGAGCTAAGTCGGTCGCTGCGCGGAGTTCAAGCATAGCTGCCTGGTTAGGTCCACGCTCGTGCAGCTCCTTCAACACCTTGACCTGGTAGACCTGCAGTGTTGCCATCGCATGCAGGGCGGTGGCAGCCTGTCCAGCAGCGCTGTAAGCCCTGCCCGCCAGGGCGGACGAAAGCTTACACACTTTGGACGGGAGACGAGGCTGACCCCACCAGGAAGAGGCACCGTGCGGGCACTAGTGCACAGCCACAGCGCGCTCAACCTGAGGAACCCCCTGGCTGCACCGCCATCGAGCGTGGAGAGGGCCGAGGGGCCTGGGCGCAGGCGCGACGAGTAAGGGGCTCGCCACAACCTGGTCAGCTCCTCGTGCAACTCCGGGAAGAAAGGCACTGTGGGAGAGCGCGCCGGTGCCATCCACGTGCATCACTTTGACAATATTTCCACAGAGGACCTCTCTGAACTATGTTTAACCTGTGGAAACAAATATCCATACACCGAAGACACAAATGACTCTTGGGTCTGTTAATTACTGTTCTTCGACGTTTCACCCTGCTTGGGTTTTTTTTTTTTTTTATATATAATATTATAGTATCTCTTTCAGATTCAGTGTGACAGCTGCAATGGATGGTTTCACTGGGAATGTGTAAACAGGCCCAATAAAAAGAAGAGATTTATTTGTCCCAGATGCCAAGGCCCTGCTTAATTTTGAATAAAGACTTTCTTTTCTCATTATTTCTTTCATAATTTCTTTGTTATAATGCAGATCTTTGGATATCCATTCAGAAGCAAATACTGTAAAATGCATTGTGTAATTATCTAATAAATACAAGGGGGGAAAAAAGTTGACCCCTGTCTCATCTTTTATAAAATTGTAAATAGTAGACAACTTAAATTACTTGGTGTAATGCTCAAAGTAGACTAGTGTATTGTTTCTGTCATGAGCCGGGTTTGACTTTTTTCCTCTGGTGCCCTTTCTGTCTCTTTAATTCAGCAGCTGCTGCTAGTTACTATCAGCGCGTCCCGCGCTTCTCCCTCACACCTGATCCCTGTCGCCGTTAATTGGCTTTCCTATTTCTCTCTGTTCATCCTTGCTGTCTTTGTCTGACGATTAATGTTTCTACACATGTCTGTGACCGCGTCCTCTTAGGTTGTACCTGTTACAAGAGAACTGTCTACCGCACATCGTCTCGTCCTGTCCTGTCCTGTCCTGTGCTGGATTATCTGTTCGTCTGAAGATTGTTTGTGTCCCCGGCTAAATTCCCGTTTTGTGCTCAGAGCGACCTGAGACCTGTCGCTGGACAGAGGAGTTACGCACCGCGGAGGTCCGTTCTGTCTCCGGTCCCGCCGCGAGAGAAGGCTTGTCACCAACTGACCAGAGGCTCACTGAAGCCATTCCATTCTTTGTTTTTTGATTATCCTGTCGGAGTTTTTGTTCCAGTTTTCTGCACGCAGTGAGCGGCAGGTTTTGTTTTCCCTGTTTAAAGTCAGTAATAAAAGACATTTTCGTTGGCACCCCTGTCTCCTCGCGACTGCTTCTCCCGCACCTGACAATAAGTCTTGGTTGCTTTCAGAGTTCTTTTGCTAAATTTTTATGTTTCGAGTGTACTGGTTCTAGTAAGGTGTACCACAAAGGTGTAAGGTGTATTGATGTACAAACAGCGATGTTAAGTATCCTGCATAAAGGCTGAAACTGAATATTCATGATAGACTCTGTCCAAAACTTCTTGATAGAGAAAGTCAATGTACTGTACAACAAGAAAATAAATATTTAATTAGCCCACAACAAACATGCTTCACTGGAGTCATAATAAGGCCTGTCGAATATCGGCAGGATCCAATCAATCACAGGCATTATGAGTTAACAACACATGGCACCATCACGGCACCCCTTAAGTGTTCAGAAGAGGATCGCCTTTGCTCAGAGTGGTGTGACAGCAGCACTTTAATGGACTCCTAAAGGGCAGGTCTGGGAATGGGTTGAGCTCCAGCTGTGTGCTGAGCCTAGTCCGTGAGTGATTCTGCAGATGGCAGGGAGGACGCTGTACTAAATGAGGCAGAGCCATTTGCTTTAATAAGGTCTGAGTTCTGTTCAGTCGTGAGTGGGCAGAAGAGAGGCCACATGCAGACGTATGCTGATGCACTACAAGCAGGACCAGAGGCACACAGGAGCCCTTAAGAGATGTTTATAGGGGACGAAATGTATCTTATTGTTAAATGGATAGTTCAGTACCCTCACTTTAGTGTAATACTGAGCTTTAACAATACGTTACATTTAGTCACTTAGCAGACGATTTTTATCCAAAGCAAATAAAAAATTAGGACAATGGAAGCAATCAAATTAAAACAACAAAAGCACAATGATATACAAGTGCTATAACAAGTCTTAGTCAGCTTAATGTAGTGCACATAGCAAGGTTTTTATCATTATTATATAATAAGTTAAAAAAAACTGAATAGAACAGGATAGAGCATGCTAGTGTTAACTTGATAAATTAGATTCTTTTAAACTTCCATCATAAAATCTTTTTTTTTTTTAAGTAACTGTTTTCAAATGTTTCTTGAACGACAGACAGTTCTTAAAATGATTTCTAAAGGTTTTAAATTAAAATAATACATCTGAACATTCTATCAACTAAAAGAATATTAGTTCATGCAAAATTAGCACTTTTGTGAATTATTTGTTTGAATAATGCAAAATAATGATTTTCCAATATTTCTTCAGAATTTTATCTATCAGATCATTGCTGTGGGGAAATGCATATTTATTATTTATCACGATTATAATAATTTAACTGGAGGTATTTTAATTTTGATTCTTGCAGGAAACTGATATGTTTAATATTAAATTGGTGCACTTAAACACATTAATCTCAAACTTTCCCTGAGTAATTCCTTTACCAATTAAATCAAGCAGTCTTTGATGAAGGACGCACTAATAAATGAGGCAAGAGAAGGACAGAGAGGGGAAAGAGGGAGGTAAATTAGCAAATGCACATATTTAAGCAGAACACATGGGAACTCCTGGTGAATCCTTGCTAAACACATGCTCACCAAGCCAGTGTAATCAGGCCATGTGACCGATCAGAACTCCTGCCAGATATTTGATCTCAACACACACGGTGGTCCAGCAACACTCATTGACTTTCACAACAGTATGCAAATCAGCACAGCTCAATTTTCTGCGTATACTTTATACTGTCATATTTTTTTCAAGTCAGTTACATAAAGGTAGATTGGTCTAATTTGAAATTGATAATTCTGAAAAGTAAGACTGATTACCCAACAGTATATTGCTTAAGATACAGTCTTAACATAGTGCTTATATGTTTATAAGCATCTGACACCAGGTAATCGTCTAAACCAGTAATACAAAACTTATGCAACAGCATCTCACTAAAGAGTCAATATTTACAGGAAATGTAGTGGAAATCTGAACACTGAAATGTACATCTACTTTAATTCAACAATAAAACAACTTTTCACAAAGTGCTAAAGTGCCATTTCAATTTTAGTGGAATTATTGTCAGGTAAAAAGCAGACCAATTTTACCATTTTTACAACTACATCAAATTACAAAAGCAATACATGCACTTCTAAGCTTCTAATAAGCTTCTGTCTGCCAGGAATTACAAATGCTAATGTAAATGTAAAACTAAATTAAAATGGATCCATGTATTTATTTGTTGGTGTTAGTCAAATACACATTCATCAAGGGACATATTTTACCTTCAGTATTCTTTCATGGTCTCCACTACAGAGTGAGTTAAGGGACGTCTTGAAGGTCTTCCACACGGGGTTGAGGTTATTCATGACAGTCTGTATGCGGAGGGGAAGAGAGAGCCATTCAGTTTCTGTTAATTAATGAATCAATTAATTAATCAATTTCTAGTAATTAATTACTGAGAGATTTTAAAGAGAAATGGTAGGCTTACCTCTGTTCTGTGTACTAGCTGCTGAGTGTTGTCATCATTTACCCTGTAGATCTCTAAGAACGGATCCGACTTACTGAAAAAATCCTGAGGGAATAACAAACACAGATCAGTTGATAGCATCACAAACAAGTGATTCTGGAGAATTTGCACATTCCATAATCTGCACGATGCATCTAATGTGCATTCATTTGGCCCAGCAGCATCACCACTACATATCATTTATAGCAACCCACTAACATCCGTTTGCTCATTGCTTTTAAATATTAAAAAAATTTAAATTAATATTTAAATATTACACACTCATGATCATTTATTGTATGATTCATTCACAGAACGAGCGTTTTATAATGCTGCTCTTAGACATATATCCCACTCTTTACAGGGATTGCACCTGCTCTAAATTCTGCCTGCCTCTGTCATTGAAAATGAATTGTGTCCTTGCTGGTAACTTGTTTCCAAGCAGCTCCCTGCGCTCCCACCACTGGTCTGCTCAGGGGTCTCCTCAGCTGATCAAAGCTTAATATGGCAGGGGACGGATGGTATATTAATAGCAATACAGGCCAAGATGATCAAGCCACTAAAATAACATGATAAATGCTAATTTATGCATCTAGTTTATTTAAAATTATTATTTAAAATAACACATATTGTCTATTGGTCTTAATCTCTTCCTTTATTGACTTTGCAACATTAAAACTGCTATTTAAAACATTATTATCACACTTTTACCTCATCAATGGTCAAAAGCAGCATACAGCTATAAAATATTTGTAATAAATAATATTTTTCCTTACATATAATATAATAAAAAACTACATCTATACATACACTATACTGCCAAAAGTATTAGGACACCCCCTTCTAATTAACAGGTTTGACTACTTTTTGACTACTATTGACTACTACAAATCTTAAAGTTAAAGCATATAATGATATTGTAGAGAAATGTGTGCTTCTAGTTTTTTAGCAAAAGTTTGGACAGGATGCAATTCTATTTCTATTCTATTGTATAAGACAAGGTTCAAGAAGAAATGATTGATTCAGTGTGGACGAACTTGACTGTTCTGCAGAAAGCAAAGTCCTAATCCCAGCTGAACACCTCTAGTGTGACTTTCAATGCAGACCTTGAGCCAAAACCTCATCAGCAAACACCAATGACTTGAGAAAGAAAGTGAAAGAGAGAGAGTATAAAGAGTAAAGTATACAAAGAGTATAAAGTTTGGGATCAATCAGATTTTAAAGAAGTCTCATATGCTTATCAAATCAATTGTGCATCAGTTTGATTAAAAACACAGGGAAAAAGTAATGATCTGGAATATTAAGACAATTTTGTCTATTTTATTGCTTTATGGTGACAAAGCTGAATTGGGTTATTACCCAGGTCTTCACATATGCTGGTTTATTTTTTTTTTGTTCATTCAATTTAACATCCTAAGCATATGCTTATTATTAATTTCTTTCAGAAAAACAGACTGACCCTAAGCTTTTTATATATATATATAAACACACACCTACACACACATAAATCCTGGTATCTGTCACTCTGCACTCTGGCATGAAGACTCGTAGACGAGAATTCTCGCAAACATCACTACAAATCATAAACTTAGACACGGTACACAAGGCAAGGCAGTGCAGACACGCAAGACACATGACGATTCGACAAATAAGGTTTGAACTAAGTCACTACAAATACACAGACATAGACGAGACACAGCTGGACACTAATTAACACAATTAACTAAATAAGGGTAGGAAACACTATACATGGGCAGGGGTGGATACAAAAGGAGCATGGCACATATAAACAAAGACATGGTAGAACACATGAACATTAAACATAGACCGTGACAGTATCAATGCTAAAATATTGTAATATTCTAATTAAGCATTCTGAGTATGTAATGTACCATGCAATACTTTATAATTATAATGCAAGGACATATCAACGAAGCCATAAATAATTCACTTCTTTTACACTATTCTTAGCACTTATATCACATGAAATATGCATATACATGCCCCTATCACACTAATAATGTAATACTGTAGATTGTATAAATCTTAAACTCCAAAACTTATCATTATCTGCTGACAATAAGAAACTAGTATGCCTTTCTTGAAGTTTCCCACAGTTGCAGATTTTCCTCAGTTAATTATGCCTATAAAACATTTTTCTTCAGAGGACAGCGGTAGGTATGCTGAATGATCAAAACTTCACTGAATCACCAGGAGCCATTTTCAGGACTTTCAGATCTTTCCGAACAACTTTAACACATAAAAAGAGCCACATGCACAGAAGAGTCACAACAGACCACTCACAGCTTAGCATTCAAAGATATCGTCTGCTACAGTAATGTTCTCTTGCAGTCATTCAGCCAAAGTTTAAGAAGTGAGAATGAAACAGCAACTTATCAAAAGTTATCAGAGAATCTTGACAGCTTGGGTCTCTGATCTTTCTTCCAGTCTAGAAGCTTAATCAAAGTTTTAATTACTCTGATGCCGAGGATATGGTTTTCACTGAAGGATTATGACTTAGGAGAAGAAAAGCACTCTTAAATGAAAAGTGATTTAAAGGAGGCTTTCCTGTTCTACCTTTTGACGTCCTGTCAAGCAGCAGAACAAGACGCTCTGTGTGAAACTGAGACGTTCCTGTGGATCATTTGTTATGCTTGTATTAATCCCCCTTATTAATTTTAGTCCCATGTAATTACCCTGCTGACAAGAGTTGATTGTGTCTCCCACAGGAATAGTACTCTCTCTATCACTCTCTCTCTCGTTCTCTGTCTTTTTCTTTCTCAACTGTCTGACCGCATTTCCAAGTATGGGGATTCATGAAGGCTGAAGTTTATTTTTAACAGCATCCCTGATCATTTCTGTCTGATCACAAAAGTTTCAGTGGCTCATTTCACATTACTCTGTTGATCCACTCACAATGTAATGCAAACTTTGCCATGAGGCTGGTTCTGAGTGATAAGTGAGTTAAATTATATTTGACACTTGACAGCAAACCCAAGTCCCAATGCAAGAGAACAATGTTCATTTCTTAAAGGCGCAGCCACAAAATGAATTCTAGGCATTTTATAGGATCAGAGAGATGGTCAAAAATGGTAAAAAAATGTATTTTTGACGCTAAAAAGTAATTAGCGTGTTATCCTTCGAAATTTTTTTCATGTTAGGAAGTTTTTAATGCTCATCAAGGATGCATTTATGTGATCAAAAATATAATTCAATAGAAAAATTGTGAAATATAAAAATTTAAAGCTGAATTTTCAGCATCTGTGACAGTACTCAGTGTCAAATGATCCTTCAGAAATTATTGTATGCTGATTTGGGGCTCCATTGATTTTCACATTTTTTTGTGGAAATCAAAATAATTTTTTTCTGGACTCTTCGATTAATACAAAGTTCAAAAGAACAGCATTTATTTGAAATAGAAAAATAAAATCCTTGCTGAACAAACGCATTAAGCATAAAAAAGGTAATACTTTTTTTACAGTTATTTCTATTGGTTGCTTATTAGCATGCACGCAACTATTAATAAGCAGCAAATTAGGAATTTATATAGGGAAAAGATGTGGTTAATAGTTAAGTGATACCTCTTCTAAAGTGTTACCAAAAGACTTACTGACCCCAAATTTTGAACAGTAGAAAATGCATAAGAAAGATTTTGTCATCATTTACTTCCCCTTGTGTCGTTCCAAACCTGTATAGGTTTCTTTCTTAAGCTGAACACAAAAAAAGATATTTTAATGAACCAAACAGTTGGTCTCCATTGGCTTCCATAGTAGGGTAAGAAATACTATGGAAGTCAACAGGGACTTAACTACCAGCATTCTTCAAATATCTTCTTTTATGATAGAACTCATGCATGTTTGAAGGTAAATAAATGATGACATAAGTTTAGTTTTGGTTGTAATATACCTTTAAGTGCATTGTTACCTAAGATAATTTTATATTATGAATAAAAGTGCACAGGAGGTCTTCCTACCTTATCATCCAGCTTCCTCGCACTGAATGAGAGTTCGACATAATCGTTATTTCCTGTCAGCTCCTCAGCGGTGATCTGGAGAGATAGAGAGTGATGAATTGTTTTCAGCAGAAGAGAAAACAGAATCAGAAGCTAACCATGAAGACTGGCATTTGTTTTATAGATCTCATTCTCCTCACCCACTGAGCTTTACATGTTCAACTATCGCTGCTGCGTTCTGTCAATGTGCATTAACAAGCTCCTCAGGCTATTTTCTGCAATTTTTGTTTCAAGGCTTGCATTCAATACCACATCTGACTGTTCTGGAGTTGTTCTACGTTTGCCTGTGTTCAGTAGTGGCATTTATCATTCTAAGCACCTCTGTTATATAAAGTGCAAAGCTTTTAAAGGTTAGACCATGACATGTTTGCGTAAGGCCATTTGCTGGTGTTGTGCATTGCTGGATGTTTGCATAAGTAGAGCATGAGAGAAAGCAAACAGATAAATTTGGGATTTGGGAAAGTACTCACCGTAATAGATGATTTCCCGACTGTGTTGCCCTGTTTAAGCAAGGCTTTGGTGAATTTTCTCTGGGAGACGATCTATTTGGAGAGAAGTAAGATGTTTTAAGTCGGTCAGAGGTCGCCTTGTTTTGATGGACAGACCACGCACAGAAAAACACGAATATGTGCTGAACGTAGCACATAATAACACCTCAGGGAGAATTTGGCATATAAGCTTAGTTCATAATTACACCACGAAGTCTTATGCACTCCAGATAAGTGCTTAATTTTTAGCTGTTAAATATTTATTAATAGGAGGGAGAGCTTTTGGTTTTATTTCCCCTAGAAACTCCATATGAGTGAGTGTCAACACCTCGCTTTCTCACTTTATTAAACACAGCTCATTTCAACAATTATACTCCAAACCTCCCCCCTCCAACCAAAACAGACTGAATTAAAACAAACAACCCAGCTCCTCTGAGACAGAAGCAGCCCTAGAAAGTGGCTTTGATGCAAAAAGATAAACACATGAATATTGAACAAAATGAATATTGGCATTGGTTATACACTTTAAGCTTCTAGCAAATTCTTTACTGAGAAACTGCGAATCTTAACCATCTGGTGGAAGATCATGTGTCTGGTTTTCCATTTGCTCAAACTGCCGATAAGAGAATAGCATGGCCCATCTGGGCTGGCCGTCCTCCCCACACTGAGCCAGCTACACAGACAGCTCACGTTTCAAAATTCAATCAGTCCTAAAATGTCCGGAAATGCTCTTAACGGTTGTTGGTGTGATTATTTAATTAGGATGCTTCATCTGATTTGGGCGCAGTGCCGACCCCACTCTTCCCTGACTGTGTGCAATCAGCGATCATGTAGAGATCCTGTAGCAAAATGATCATTGCCAAGCAAAAGTAGACAAGCCATAATAATCACACGTAGCCCACTTGAATATCTATGCTCACTTGGCCCAGCGTGCACTCCATGGCTCCCAGGCAGTCCGCCTCTCTCATGCCATTATGACTACTGCTGATGTCGTAGAGCTCGTAACGTAGTCGCTGGACCTCTTCGAAGTAGAAGTCCATGGTGAAGACCTTAGAAAATGTGGGGTTTATACAGCTCCGAATCACCTCTGTCCTGTCCACCTGTAAATACACCAGAAAACAAATATCTACTTCATGTTCAGGATAGCGCAGCAGTATGCTATAATATTAATTGTATTTCTGCAGTAAGTACACAATGTGCAGGATATCACATTTATTTATTAATGAATTTATAGATTTGATTAATTAACAAAGATGAAACTGGATGTTCTGAGATGAGTTCTAAGATGATAACCGCATGCCTTGGGCACTTTCACAACACTGCTTCAAAACCTTTGCGAATCATTTGTTTTTTCAAACCAGTGATTCAAATTGGCAAAGTAACATAATTAATTGGCGACTGGTTTGTAAAAGGTGTTTTTATGCATGTATGAGTAGAGTTTTTCTTGCATTTACACTGTTCTGACCAGCAGGAATCACCATCACCAGTTCTTCAATGAATCAATGAATTGTTTTACAAAGCAATTGGCTCAGTTGATTCAAAGTTTTGAAAAGCTTTGTTTCTCCTGTCACCACAAACAGTATTATGTCATGACCTCAATGACCCTTTTTACTCTGTTACATGCTGTCACATTACTTTAGTAGAGGAACATTTCACCCAAAACTGTCTCATCATTTACAGTTTTGTATCTTTCAAAATCGAGTTCACAGAGAGTGCTCTTTTTCGTCTAATGAAAGTGAATGTAATGACATGAGGTTATCAAACTAAGCCTTTGAAATATGTATTAGATGATTTTATTACATTTCATTCACATTTTTCAAATGCATACACTTAATACAAGTCTTTTCCAGTTGGGCTGAATTCACTGTAGTGGATGTTCAGAAGAATCTCTATTGGGTTAATCAAGTTTATCGCTTTCAAGAAGGATTTCTAAGGTCAATATTTCATCTCAAGACAAGCTGCCTAATTAGGTAGTACTGATACAGATCGACAAGAAATCAGTGACCTGGGAAGTGACCTTAAAGAAGTGATCAATTAATGCAATCCAATCCTTTTCTACTTATCTTACCATTAACCAACAAAACCAACTCTAGTTGCTTTTCTTAGTGCACTTATCCTAATTGCTCTCATCAATCTCAACAGCGCATATAAAGTCCCTTTGGACTGAAACAATCATAAAAAATGACAATAGAAGATGTGGCATTTTGCTACAAAGGATGCAGACAAACACTTAAACGTAATTTAGTACACTCATGAGAATATGGTATGCTTAATCACTCTCATTAAGCACCTTTGAAACACCATATAATCATCTAAAGTTAACTTTCGTAAAGCTCTTTCAAATGAAACCACTAAATGTAATAAATCTCAGAGCAAGATGTCACCGCTAAATCCCTGTTTCTGAAGAACGTATCTGCCTCTTGCCTCACAAAGGCAAAGAAAAGGGTTCATTTTATCTGACATCCCTCAGCCGCCTAGTCATGGTTTAGTCTCAGTTGTTTAACTTTCCTCAGAGACGCAGGATTCTGCTCCTTTTCATTTAAGTCTGTTCTCTGCGAGGGGTAAACACCAAGCTTGCTTGCTTCCTTTCTGACAAAAAAGATATTTCACCATTGAAAAGGA
Source organism: Enteromius paludinosus (assembly GCA_032361165.1). Classification (NCBI taxonomy): domain Eukaryota; kingdom Metazoa; phylum Chordata; class Actinopteri; order Cypriniformes; family Cyprinidae; genus Enteromius; species Enteromius paludinosus. The sequence continues at coordinate 16,911,206 of JAUMHQ010000076.1, forward strand.
TTTTTTAAATAATGTAAACGTCTATCATAATAATGTATTTCATTCGTGTACATTGGATGTTTATTGAACTGTGTACTGTATATGAACTTTTATGCTTGACAACAAAGAATAGCTTATATAAAACATTTTAATTTGCAATCAAAAACCATCCAATGAGTTGCATCCAAGATTTACAGTGTTGTTTCATGCTTCATTATAGATTAGTATTTTGCCATAATTGATAGTTTAAAGTTATAATGCTAAAAAAAAGCTATTTGAGCTACCAGGTCTGATGTCATAAACGTACCTTGGAACACTTTTTATTGAGACACGAAACGCGTACCAAAAAGTACATATATTAATATGCTGGGAGATTTGAAAACTGATGCTTTTGAACGTGAGCATCACACATATCCAGCTTCATATCTTTATATGGGTTCTCAGAGATGGTACACTCAGGTACAAAAGCTGTCACTGGGTTCAAATTCGCGTGCAACTACGGTTTGACAAAACATTTCAAATCTGTGTAAATGGAAGTTGAAATGACACGGTTGCATCAACAAATGCCTTTATATATATGTTTTGCATTTGTTAACACTATTGGTAGGTTTAGGTTTGGATTTGGTGTAGGGCATATTTCCAACAGCATTAGATTACATTGTGTCCCCCCCTCAGTATTACACATGTCAACGTAATAAAATGTGCCGCGGCTCACATACTGAACCTGTGTTTTAACGCCACTCAGTGGACATTTCTTCTTAAAAGTACGGCGAAACGTGCTGTAAGGTACATTTTGTGCAACGGTGTTTGCACAAAAAATGCAATTGATGGGGTGGCGTTGTTTGGGTTTGGGATGTTTTTATCATGTGTTTGTACTCACTTTCTGACGGCACCCAATCACTGCAGAGGATTCATTGGTGAGCAGGTGAATTTCTACACATCTGTTCAGATGAAGAAACAAACTCATATGTATCCTGGATGGCCTGAGGATGTTCCAGGTTCCAAATTACAACTTCAGCTTTACGATTTTTTTTTTTTACATTAGCTTGAAAATATTTTTCAAATATATAATTGTATTTATCCAAATCCAAAATGGCTAACCATTTAATTTGCACCAACCATCTGGAGACCCCACAATTTCTCTTCATTAAGATCTATAAATATTTGCCTGACTTGGACTTGCCTTCCAGGTGTTTGCTCTTTATTTACAGGGGCTTCCTCGGGGCAGCTGGTGCTGTTTTATTGGGAAAGTTGTATGTACCATCTACTCAGAATTCACCTGGAGGGAATAAACATCAGTCGGGGAGGCACGGACCTCGAAGCAGCTGTATATTTCTGCTGCTGAATATGCAAATAAATCTCACTTATCAAAGTGAAAATAGTACAGTTCTGATGATGCCTAATATACATCCGTTCTTCGTCTAATTGTTGTTTGTACAGGGAGTAGTCTGACACTGCTGTCAGGAAACATCTGCTCTGTTGTACATCAGGCAACTTGTTAACCTCTCAGAACGCGGCTTGTGACTATTCATCAGAAAAGAACTAATTGCCTCTATTTTGTGACAAATCTTGTCTATTAAAAGAAAGTAAACATTTAAAGAGCATGTTAAGCAAGCCAAAAACAAATTGCAATCACACATGAGCTGTTTGGGATTGGGAGAAATGTGCAAACCTTAACAAACATAACAAAGTCATCTTTTAAAGTGTCTTTGAAGTCATTCTCATTATGATGAGAAAATACACTAGCTGAAAGCAGATTTCACTCAGTTTTGTTGATCAATTATCCACAAATAAGTATATTTGTGTTGTTGAACCACAAACATTACTAATTGTGAAAAAGTTAAATAAACAAATAACTTCATTCAACTTTTTCACAATAAATGTTCATTAAAAAGCTAAACAATTATTACATTAAATTCAATTTAAAAATTAAATTAAATCAAATGAAGTTAAATTGAATTAAATTAAATGTAAAAATAAAAGACTTTTATTGTCATTACAAATGAGAGCAAATGAAATGCACACAAAATCTTTAAAAAAAAGGGGAACTACAACTTCTGTTATTTAGCCAAGCACAATAATGTCAATAATGTTAGAATGTCCAAAAATTGACCAGTCCATTTCATCGCTCAATGATCATGAATCAGCCCAAACAGGATTTTTCCTCAGGGAAATAAAAATGTGACCTGGAACCAGAAAAGCAGAGCCAGCCAAGGCGTCCATTCATGGATCTTCCATCACACTCCCATACACATCAACAAGCAGATCCCACTTGACAATTTCTGGCAAGAGAGGTATGGACAAGCCAGCTTTTCAAAAAAAAAGACGTGTGTCCACTCAGGCTTAGAAAAGTCCCTTTATGCCTGCATAAACAGGGGCCTGAGTTCATCACTACACAGGACTGACAGTCTTTTGGCAGCGAGGGGCAGAGTAGTCAATACATAGACTGCAGAGCTCTGGAGGTACCAATAAATATTCAAGACATCATTGTAGGAAGGGCTTCTTGTCATTCAGCTCTACTTCACTGGAGCTGCTCAGATGGTGATATATATCACTGTGTTTATTATATAATTATGGCTTAGGGCAATAGTTCAAATTTTGACATCATATAATTTTGTTTTACTTTTTTTAATGAAATGATGGACTTTTAAAGTGTATTCTATCTCTCTCTCTCTCTCTCTCTCTCTCTCTCTCTCTCTCTCTCTCTCTATATATATATATATACACTCAAAAAAAGTGTGTGTCATACATACGCCTAAATAAATGTTTTCATATTAATACCGCAAGTTTTTGTTTTTATTTGGCATACTATTTATGCACATTTATGCATTTTCATGAGACTGGGCTGGCTAATTTGGTGTAACATGATCCTTCAAAAATAATTTTTATGTGCTGATTTGGTGTTTACTTCTTATCATTATCAATGTTGAAGACAGTTGTGCAAACTGATATTTTACATTTTATATTTTATATATTTTTAAATCCATTTTTTTTTTCAAGATTCTTTGATGAATATGGAGTTCAAATGTATAAATCTTTACTGTCATTTTTAATAATGTAATTATTAACAAATTAATTTTTTAACACTTATTCTAATTATTTACTAATGTCATCATCATTTCTTTTTTTAAGTAGTGAATGTAAAGCTTTTCATTTTATAAACGTATTTCCATGTATTCCTCTGTTAAATCTAGTATGTGAGTTGAGCTGTAAAGTTATTAAAATCAAATTTTACAATCATTTTAGAGTTGTATGATTCTGTTGTCATGGCAACAGAGTTAAACAACTTCATATATTTTTACACAAAAAAAAAGTTTAGTAACCATTTATAATGCTAACATAAATATGTGTGGGGCTTTTGAAAGAGTGACTATTTTAACTTTTTTTGATTGACCCAAAATGTGGGAAAAAAATTGTTGTACAGAAATATAATCAACATTACACCAAAGTTGCTGCCAGGTGAGCTTAACTACTACACAGGAAACACTTTGAATATGGCCCCGAAATTGTAACTTTGCTACCAATTACACAGTGTTGTGTAAGCATATTAAGAATATCTGATCTACTGAAACAGCATGCGAAACCAGCTACTATAAATGCTTTCACACCAGCCTCGTTTCTTGGCCTTTGTTGTGAGTGTGATACGCCGGATGGAAGTTTGGCAAGCATAAGCATATTTCATAAGGTTTCATCACATCCATTATCACACATAACACACACATATATACACACACACAAGTCACAAATAGCACTGCCACAAAGGATGAGCCTCAACATGTGCAACATCCCCCACACAAAGGTCTAATTGTCCCTGGAAGCCACATTTACCTTCCTTTCCTCGCATCTCTGCACGTCTCAGTCAGAACATGCGGTCTCTGAATGTGCAGCCACTTTCAGTAGGCATTGTTAATAGGCTGCTTCTCCTCATTAGCCCATCAGTAGGAGAGCATGGAGGTTTTTCTCCAGGGCTCATCAGCGTGGCCCAATCTTCCTGCTTATGAGAGCAGGGCCCGAGGTGGAGGACCACAGGGCACAGCAAGAGCTATCATTAACCGTTTCAACAGCACACCATAGCACCACAAATAGGATGTTTTCCCCCGCTCTCACATCACCGTTCAGTCTGTTGAGCGGCTCAAATCAGGCAAACCTGTTTGAAGAAATGTTTCCTTCATTTAACGATGCAGCTGTCCATTTTAAATGAGGCAAAAAGGAAGAATGACACAACTGAGATCTTGCTTGCTGTCTTTGAACACCTGTGAAGACGACAAACAAGGGGTAGCAGAAAAGTGGATTTCTCAAGGAGGACGATGAAAGGATGGAGGAGGAACAGACAGAAGGGGTGGCATTCAATTGCTATTTGGAGAAAAAAGCTATATTCTTAATGGCATACTAACATTGCACTTATATCTCACAATGCCACATACTCAGATGGACTATTCATAGCGTGATGAATGAACAAAAGCTATACATCTCTTTTTTTTAACTTTGTTTTATTAAATCTAAATAAAAATATAACACACTAATGTCCAAAATTTTTTAACTGTATTTTCGATTAGTGCTGTCAACCGATTAATTGTGATTAAAGCATCAAAAATAAAGGTTTTTGTTTACATAATATATGTGTAATGTGTTTATTTATTATGCACTGTATATATAAATATACACACATATTTTTTTATTTTAATGTTTATATATTTATATTTTTCATTTTATATTATTTATAAATATAAAAACATTTTTATTAAATATATACATGCATGAGTTTGTATTTATATACAGATAATAAATATACACAGTATACACACACATATTATGTAAACAAAAACTTTTAATGCGATTAATCATTTAAAAACACAGATATTTTTACCAAATCAATTTCTTCATGGTGAGCTTAAGAGACGTCCTTCAATACATTTTTACCAACCCAAACATTTTAATGATATTGTACATAAAGTAAATATTTATTATGAATTTATGACACGTAGTTACTAGTTTTAAAAGATATAAGGTGGTATTAGAGACAATACAGTGACAGACTTACTCTAAAACATGCAACTTCAGTTTTAAAGAAGCAGCATTTAATACCACTGTGATCTGATTTTATTTCAAAACATAATATTCATAAGCAGTTTTAGAGAGTTTTAGGGGGACATTCAAAATGTAAGCAGAGCAGGCATATTAGAAAACTGCTACCTGGAGTATTTATCAAGAATGCATTTACATGATTTAAAGGGACTTGTATAGAGCATTTATACACAGTATTTAGTAGGCTAGTATTCCAATACAAATAGCCATAGAACTTCTATCAACACACACTCATAATTAACCGTTTTAAAGCATTTTTTAAATATAACAGCTAGTGAGGCAACATCCTGCAAGAATATGTCCATATCCAAAAGGGAGAAAGTTAAGTCAAATGTAGGTATTAATACGTTACATTTACAAGCATAAAACATACATTTTCGTAAATTTTTCTGTTGCTAAAACATACAATTTAGACATATTTTAATGTTAAAAAATTACAAATGACTAGGGCCCTAACTCTAAATACGTAAAATAGTTGTGTATATCTTTTGTATAATTAATATATTTGTATCAGTGCATTTTTATCGTTTAACCCCAAATGACGATGTTTTGCAGCCGCAGTCCTCTCTGGCAGAATACAATAGGTTTGTGTGAGGTCCAAAGCAGAATTTATGTTGTTGATCGCTGAAAATATTATCCAGATTATCTTCCCGATCCTCTCTCAGGGTGTACTCACACTAGGCAGTTTAAACCGTGCCCAAGTGCGTTTGACCACCAAAGCGCGGTTCATTTGACTAGTGTGAATGCTTCGAACCATGCCCGGGCGCTGTTCGTTTAGCCATCCCTGGCACGTTTGGAAGAGGTGTGTCAGAGCACGCTTTGCATGTAGCGGGAGCGCTAACCGTGCAGGAGCACGGAAAAGGGCGCGTGACGTCACGTTTTTGCGACGCTCCAAAACCAACAAAAGTGATAGACCTGTTTAACAATAGGCTGTAAGAGGGGTGTGACAACTAAAAAAAAACACAAAAATAATACAAATTAATGCCGCAATTTCAACATCAGATTCAGATTCAAAATGTCAGTTTTGTACATTAAAAAGCTGAAAATTTTTAAGAATTTGAACGTTTAGATGCTGAAATCACATCAGTATAGTACATTTTAGTGCCTGTAAAAACGTAAGTAAATGTACGCTGTATAGAACAAAATTTTCCGTATAATGCATACACATTTTCATGAGATTACACTGGATAAATTAACGATGGTGAAACAGAGCTCCAAAATAAAGGACAAAAATATCTTGTATGTCCACATGGAGGGGTGAAAGAACACACAGGGAAAGGACATCTTCCATCACATTGCTGACAGATTGTAATCATCAGTGCCTAGATGACCCACATCTAGCTGAATAACTCTGTCAGCCTGCTATGCTTACTCTTACGCTTCATGAATATTGATATTATTTCTTAAATGTCACTGAAGTTGAGCAGTGCTGCATCATGATAAGCCACAGATCCGCTTTAGAAAATGCCAAAGCAACAAAAAGTTGAACCGAGGAAACGTGCCTCTCAAATGCATGAGTACTAAAACAAAATCTAAAGAGAAAATGATAAAAAAAAAAAGATCTTTACTTTGAGAGAAGAAAAAGATGGAACATTGAAGACAGACAAGACAGGATAAATGTGCCATGGAGTTCACTTATGTTATCAAACACACACATATACATACATAAATGTGTGTGTGTGTATGTCTATATACAGCATACATGTGGAGGTATTACAAGACTTTTATTTTAAAAGGGTTTTTAAAAAAAGACTGAGACGAGACTGTGGCGTTTTACTGAGGCGAAGTTTGCAGGAGTGTTTATTCCCGTCTGAAGAGAGCTGAGGTATTGTGAGTTCACTTTTGAGTGTTTTGAGTGTTAAACCATCGCTCTGGAACTTTGTATTTGTTTTTACCTAATTTAACTTTTCATTCTACAGTCTCAAGATTTTTGACATGATTATTTTTTTTGAATGGACACTTGAATAGACTTTCTGAGAACAAGGCTTGCTTTGAAAGAAACCTGTTTTTTGTGTTGAAAGGGTCTTGACCAAGCGTCAAAATGTGACGAGTTGATGTAAGACGGTGTTGCATATATATATATAAACACACACATATACACGCATATATATTTAATATACAAAATAAAACAGTAATGATAATAATAATAAATACTTGTCACGGTCTGCCTGTGGCGGAGCAAGAACGTAGATACAAAGTACTGTGATACAAATCCTTTTAATAATCCAATGGCACGTAGACAGATACAAGCAGGGAATCCACACGAACAGAACATAATACTAAGAACAGGGTCCAGGGTGGTGACGATGGAGGGAGCAGCCAGGGAGGAAACAGGAGGGATCTGGAGCAGGAGAAGTCCGGGAGGACCCAGAACCCAGCCATATTTTGGAACTTAAACCGAGCCCAAAGCGGAGACGGAGAGCTGAAGAACGAGGGCGACAACGAGGATCCAAAGGGCCAAGGCAAAACAGATGGCGCCGGCGACTGACGCAGAGACGGGGATCCGGAAGGCCGCAGGGGAGCCAGAGCAACAGCGGATTGAGGCAGAGCTGGAGGGAGGGAGGAGCCTGAGAGAGCTGGCAGGACGGAGGGACGAGGCGCAGCCAGAGGAGTGGAGTCCATAGGCGACGGATGGACGACGAGCGACCAATGCGGAGCCGGAGGGATGATGGAGCCTGGCGGAGCTGGAGGACTGACGGGCCACGGTGGAGAGGAGGGAGCTAGGTAGCATGGTGAAGCCGACGGGTCGGAGGGATGAGGCGGAGTCCGAGTCTCTGAGGCTGGAGGCGGAGCTGAGGGAACATCCAGCCATGACGCCGATGGCAGCTGGCAGACCCGTGGCGAGACCAGCACACAGATGGTGGGCTGAGGGTGAGCT
>JAUMHQ010000076.1:16919247-16946166 GCA_032361165.1 Enteromius paludinosus
CTGAATGGTAAGCATGGGCGGGTATATGCAAATGTGCTGAGCGTAACTATTACGCCTCTAGACTGTTACGAAACAGTGTTGTGTTGGAATTTGACAGTTTTTCAGTCGTCTTTTGCAAACACCTGATTTCTATAAGAAGTAGGAAATGATGATGTTTGAGACTCACAGTATGTTATGTCCATGTACTGAACTCTTATTATTCAACCATGCCAAGCTAAATTCAGTTTTCCATTCTATGGCACCTTTAATATACCTCAGCCAGTGTTGTGTCACATGACAAATCATCAGTCGGGTCTGGCGCCACAAACTCAGCTGAACAGGTGTCTTCTGCAGTCTGAAGGGCCCTGTGGTCTTCTGGAGGTGATATGCTCTAGAGACCAAACCCAGAGGAGCCCTGAAACTCTGACTGACAGCTGTGCTGTTAGAAAAGACAAAAAGTGCTGTTAGACAATGTTAACTGTGGAGAGGATGATCACAGAATATGTGCGGGATTATATTGAGCTAGCTATTTTGATTTTCAAGAACAAGGAATGATACTAGCATTTGATATGAGTTTGGATCTTCTTTAGCTCCATATCTAACCCTCCTATTACATTCAGGTCAGGTTTGAACTGGAAGACCTACATAGAAAATAAAACAGTTAAAGTTATCTCATAAATACTTTTACCTTTGAATTCTGATGGTAAACATGAATATATGAAAAACAACAACAAAACTTTAAACAAACAAGTGAAGTTTGCGTCCCTCATTCTTAGCGCCACCTACTGATTCATCATTGTAAAGAGTACTGAGTTTCTTCAGATAAAAACAAAATATTTTATTCAAAAAATTTCTGTTTTATCAGAAAAAGAATATGGAGGTTTCATAAATGTGACTTTTTTGGGCAGTCATGAGATATAAATTTAAATTGTAAAATAAGATCAATATTGCTAATTCATGTATGTTTATATACATTTCAAAAGGATTTTCTCATGAGTATTTGGGAAAAAATCAAGCTTATTTTTTTATTTGAATTGACAAAATAGGGTTTAGTAATAACATGGTAATAACACTGTAATATTCAAAACTTTGTCATTTTTCGCATTCAATAATGAGAAGTTATTTTTTATTTGTATCAGATACAGGATGATCTGTCAAAAATGCAACAGTAAAATGAGAAAGTACATCTCGCTGAATGAACAGGAAAGTACGAGAGACATTAGACTAAAGAAAGCCTGTTCTCAGCAGTGAGCGTGCACACAGACCTGCAATCAGTGCGGATGTGATGGCTGTGATTAAGTGTGTACACAGAGATCAGTCTGAACCCTCACCTCTCACTTAATCTGCCATTCAGAGCCAAAGAAAGAAGAGCCGCTGTAGAACCGCAGGAGAAAATAAGAGCTTCAGTCTTTGCAGACGTTAAAGTCCCACTTGTTTCCCAGGCAACATACAGTGATAACACTTTCACAAGTTTTTATTTAGATGCTGTTTGGCGATGTAGATGTACATCTGACATCGGGCATCTTCTCGGCTGAAGAAAGCTTTATATAAAAATGATCCTAGGCTCTGTAGGATGATGGCTGCTCAGTGAAAGCATCAGATCAATATGTTGTTATGTTCAGAAGGTCAGAGTGACCAGGTGAATGAGTCTGATAGAGTGAAAGGTCAGTGCTCTTCCGCTCCAACTCCAGATCTGTCCGACCGCTGGAAATTCCAGTGATCATGACTGATTCCTGCGTCACTGCACAGCCAGGCAAAATCAACCAAACATCAAAAGAATAAAATAAATACAATTTACATAATGAAGTGTAATTCTTTAAGACTTGTAAGTCGTAATATTTGTGTATGCATCACAATATTATCCATATTTTGTGACGTCAAGTACTGCCCCTGACATAATGCATGTTCAAGTGAAGCTTGACGCAAAAACTGTGTGTTGGGGGTAAAATAGCAAGGAGATATTTAACCTGTTTATTAGTAAACTAGAGATTTCTCAGTGTATCAGCTGCAGAGATATAGTTAACAACGCTGACTCTGCAGTACAGTTACATGCCTTTAGTGAGATATGTTCCTAATGCCGATTACATAATAAGCATTTCTGTTTTGCATTTGAATTGGTTCATTTTAAGGCATTTCAAGCTTTCTGCAGATATGTTTCTCAAGGCTTTGAGGCAAGGCTTTCTTTATTTAATGAATTCAGGGGAGCCATATCACTCTCTACTGCCTTCTCAGTAATAAAAAATAATCAATTACAAATATTCTCATTGATATGACCTGTTGTCTAGACAAAGTAATCATCTTAATAATGGATTAGTTTCTGAAAAACACACAACTTTTGTCTTGGTGTGAACTGATGGACTGGAGTGATGCTGAGAATGCAGAGATACATTTCTACATATCTGATTAAATCTGAAGAATCAAACTCATCCTAATCTTGGTTGGTGTGAAGGTGAGAATTTGTTGTTTAACGATATAGTATTAGTTAATTATTAATTATTTTTGAGTTCTCATACTGATGGATTATTAAACAAAATTCTTGCAAATAACCGTTTTTTTCATTCTCCATAAATAAAGACAGGGTAGCTCAAAGAGCACAGATGATTCTTTCTCTGCTATAAATTGCAGGTGTGTGAGAATTTGTTCAAGTGCATTCAAACACACTCATCAAGATTACAGCCCCACCTTCCGGAGTGATTTACAGTCGCTCGGTTGTTCCTGCTGTTATTGTAATGTGAGGACACATGCATGATTTACCAACATAATATCTGGAGCAGCGGTAATGAGCTAGAGCTGCATATGCTGTGAGAATATGAGTGAGATAGATCATTAGCAGAAAGCCTTCTCATGCACTGACCGATTCATGAACAGGCAGGTGTGAAACAAGCACATCTCATTTGTTCATTCTGAGACTAGAAAGTCACTAAAAAGATTGCACTGCATGAAAACGACTTTCATTTTTTGTGTCATATAAGCATGAGTAGATATTTGACATTTAAAGCCAAAACTATTTGTCACGTTCTGCCTGTGGTGGAACAAGAAGTAGATACGAAGTACTGTGATACAGATCGTTTTAATCATCAATGGTATATAAGCAGGGAATCCACAGCAACAGATGTCAGCAACATTAATGACCCGACAACAAGAACTAACCTTAACATAACTTATTTAGGGTAGAAAATGACGTTAATTATCAAGACACACCTGAACATGATCAACACTAGACACAAACAAGGTCACAGAGAGCACATGGGGAAATGACAACAAACACAGTGCGTGAACGTTACAGTTCGCCCCCCTCCCGGAAGCCGCGTCCTCACAGCGTAAACAAAACACAGGATACCACAGTCAAAATCAGGAGGAGGTTCAGGAGGTGGACGGGCAGCCGGGAGGAGGACTACGAACAGGGTCCAGGGCGGTGGCGACGGAGGGAGGAGCCAGGGAGGAAACAGGAGGGATCTGGAGCAGGAGAAGTCCGGGAGCACCCAGCCAAAACGTGGAGCTTTGGGAAGCGGGGACAGAGAGCCGAAGATCGAGGGTGACAATGAGAATCCAAAGGGCCAAGGTGAAACAGATGGTGCCAGCGACTGACGCGGACACGGGGATCCGGAAGGCCACAGTGGAGCCAGAGTGACAGCAGACTGAGGCAGAGCTGGAGGGAGGGAGGAGCCTGACGGAGCTGGCAGGACGGAGGGACGAGGCACAGCCGGAGGAGTGCAGTCCACAGACGATGGATGGACGGCGAGTGACCAAGGCGGCGCCGGAGGGACGATGGAGCCTGGCGAAGCTAGAGGACTGATGGGTCACGGTGGAGAGGAGGGTGCTAGGTGGCATGGTGAAGCCGACGGGTCGGTGGGACAAGGCGGAGTCCGAGACTCTGAGGCTGGAGGTGGAGTGGAGGGATAATCCAGCCATGACGCCGATGGCAGCTGGCGGACCCGTGGCGAGACCAGCACACAGATGGTGGGCTGAGGGTGAGCTACGGGACTGTCCGATGACAGCGGTGGCATGGACATAGATGGGTGGGCTGGCGGGTTTTTCATTCTCCAAGCCAGGTGCAGGTACAGGGGGGCACCTCCGAGGAGCGGGAACTGGAGGAAGTCTGCGAGGCGTAGGCACTGGGAAACGCGCCCGAGGCACGGGAACTGGAGGAAGTCTGCGAGGCGTAGGCACTGGGAAACACGCCTCAGGCGCAGAAACTGGAGTCTTCCCGATAACATTGTCCTTCATATACAGTCCCAGATCGCTCAGCTCACCCTCAGCCATGGTGCAGTGGGCGGAGCTCCACTCCGCGCTTTCGCTGTGTGTGGCAATCTCCACCGTGGCGGGCTAACACTTCGGCTCGCGCACCTGGTCTGTCGCCACAGTCTTCAGCTCTGTAGTGCACCTCAGCTCTGTCGCATTCTGTTGCGATTGCTCTTTGGTTGCGCCGGGCTCTGCTGTGGCATTAGTGGTGGGCACAGAGATCTGTTCCGCTTCTTGGGGAGATGGTGGGCAGGGCTCTGGGTCTGGAGTGGCACTGGCGAACTCTTCAACGGGACACACTGTGAATGAAGATCCATTCCTCGCCAGTGTCCACTCCACGAAGGCGGCAAAGTCGGCTCGAGGGCCATCTTCGGACAGCAGTGCTCTGTGCTCCGTTCTCAGGCTTCCTTTGTAGAAGGCACAGAGCGCGCTGTCCGGGTAGCTGGTGAAATAAGCAATGTCCAAAAACAGTTTGGTATGGCCCTTGAGCGTTTTCTCCCCCTGCTCCAGCAGGAGGAGGTGATAATTCGGGCTGGTCAAGACATCCATGGGGGAAAAAACGAAAAAAAAACTGACAATTAACTTTGAAACAAACAATACTGGAAAAAACACGCCGCTCATTTTCTTTTTTAGGGTCGGGTCATTCTTTCAAGGTCTGCCTGTGGCGGAGCAAGAATGTAGATACAAAGTACTGTGATACAAAAATCCTTTTAATAATACAATGGCACATAGACAGACACAAGCAGGGAAACCACACGAACAGAACATAATAACATCAATGACCCGATTAAAATGGAATATTAGTATCTTAAATTATAATAATGTTACTGTTCTTACATTATGCTTGATAAAATAAGTGCAGCCTTTGACTAGTAAAATAAAGCAACTACCTAGCCACCACTCAGGTTACTCACTTAGTAATGCCCTAGCAACAACTCAAAACTCCTTAGCAATGACATATGGAGCACAACACATTAGAATAGCCTCAGTCTCTCTTCCATTGCCAAACATCACAGCAGCATGTGATTGTGATGTGAGTTCACTACTATGACATCACCACAGCTCGCAGCTACAGACATACAGTTATGTCACTCTTGTTACATCAATATTCAATTATTTCAGACCATGAAATCAGTCTTGATCAGTCTGAGTGAAATCTAGATTAGACCCCGAAGGGAGCGATATGGAGATATGCTATCCTTATTCAACAGGAGTGCTCCCCTGCTCCTGTGATTGGCATTCTGGGTAGATGAAAGAACAGCTCCACCTGCCACAGTCACTCAGATGTGCGAGTGAATGCTGTCGCTGACAGTCAGACTCTCATCTTCAGTTCTGCCTTTTGTCTGATTATTGGTGAGAGCTGACAGCCAGGGCACTGGGATCTGACACGCTGACAGGTCATTATAGCCATTGGCAATGTAACTTTGGACCCCGACATTTTCGGCGTGTTGCTCAGATAGCATTCATTTTCAGAGAAACTGAGAGGGTGGTGTCTGTTCTCTAAGAGCTCAGATCATGAGGCTCTTTGAGTGAAAACACTTTTATTTATTGCTGTTACACACATAATGAAGTGTTTCATAACATACAAGGACCCCACACCCTCTGAACAATGATTTTATGATTACTGGTGAAAATAACTGTATAAGAATGCAAATTATTATTATTTATTTTTTATTTTTGGAGAGGGAACTCGGTGTGTAATTACAGCATAACTATGCAATTAAGCACATAAGTTAATACTAATTAACTACACGTGCTTACTACATAGTTAGGGTTAGGATTAGTGTTTGGTTATTTCAAGTGTTACCAAAAGAATAAAAAATATACAAATGCACTCATCAATTCAATTTCTAGCCAATAGCTTATTAAAAACACAATTACATAATATATATAATGCTTACAATAGTACAATACGTATTATAAGAGTTGCCGAAAAAATTCTAAAGCAAAACCCAAAACTGCTACAAAATCCAGTCACGCACCCAAAACAAATGAACTGCTGTCTGTGCGTGTGTGAATAAATAATAGAGCAGCTGTAATAAAGAAAAAAAAAACACATACACAGACTGTACAGCAGATGGCTTTTTAAAATGGAGTATGGTTGATCAGACCATCACTTGTCTCCAGTCCATTCCAAATCGCTGTCTGACAGCTAATCTAACTATGTTAGGGAAATCTCTCTCTCAGGCAAAGTAATTTCAGGAACATGGATTTTAATGGACTGAAGATAATAAAAAAAATTGCAATGAGTGAAGTCAAGAAGCAAGAACATCTACTTGTGAATGATCACTTCTAGCCATTTCAAATGTTTAAAAAGTTGCATTTTTAATGGAGAAAGATTACAATGGCTACAAAACATTACAATGAGAAGTCAGAAAGAGACTGATCACTGAAAACAGATATTAACATTTACTGGATTTAAAGCACACACATTTGACCAAGTTGCACAGGTCAAGTGAGCAAAAGCCTCTGTGAATGGAGCTGCCGTGAGCAAATCGTGCTTTCAGCACATTTTTAAGGGTGCAACATGGAAACGGACCAAGTGCATTAGAGGCCCTTCACCCCAGAGACTGAGGGACTGAAGTGCCTTCTTTGTGATTCAGAGCATGGTGGATTTGTGACCATCTCTCTCTGCTTGATGGTGCTCGAGCTCTGAACAGCTGCAGCGGGCAAATCGCAGGCAGGGTCAGCAGCAGGTCTTTACTCTCTGTGACTGCCGCAGTTTAAAAGCCTGTTCAGGCACACAAGTGCTGCTTCCTGTTCTTACACTCATTCAAGAGCCGCCAGCTAAACAAACAAACACTAATCATCAAGGGTCAACAGAAAGCCACTGCTGATTCTGATATCTCAAAATGCAACACTATTGGCAGACAGCATGTTTTTTTTTAATAGTAAACCCATTTGCTTTTAAAGTACAAAACCAAAGTAATGGTAGGACTCAACAAAGGTACATTCATTTGATAAAAAAAGTAAAAACAGCAATATTTTGTAAATATCATAAGCTATCATAAATAGCTCTTTTCTATGTTAATATCAAAATAGCCAGCCCATGAACTCCATTAGACGACACTCCACCCTGGACTTGGTGTCCCTTGCCCCTCATGTCACCATGTCTTGCGCTACCTTTGTAAATGTGTTCTGTTCTGATTGGTTCCTTGTATTGCATGTGTCTTGTTCCCATTGGTTGGTTCTGTCTTGTGTTCCCCTCTGTCTAGCTTAAAAGAAGCCCTCACCCTCTCTTTTACGCTGATTATTGTTTAGCCTATTCCTTGTTTTCTAGTTCCCGTGTTTTTTCTTGTTTCATTGTGTTCTTGACCTTGGATAGTTTTCCAATTTTTTTGATTGTTTGCTGCCTGCCCTGACCCTCGCCTTGTTATCAGATATACCTTTTTGCCTTTGCCTGGATTGTACAGTTTGCTTGTTTGACCATGTCTTGTTAATAAAGTTTTGCCATTGGATCCCCACTCGAACCTCAGTCCCTTCGTAACAGTTAATGTATTTTCAAATGTAATTCTTGTGATGATGAAGCAGAATATTTAGCAGCCAATACTTAACTCTTCAGAAATCATGCTGATTTGGTGCTCAAGAATTTTCTATTTCTTATTACCAATGCTGATCACAAATATTTGAATGTTAGTGCGAATCATAAATATGTAAAATCTGTTTCTGAACTTTGTCTACCCCAACCCTTATTTCTCCTCTCACAGCTCCAGATGAATGAGGGATATTCTTGGTAGCAAAATACAGAGCAAATTTAATTAACACTGTCATACTTCAGCTAAAGATTTGATAATGGCTCCCAGTGTACAGTTGGAAAGTGAGAGATGAGCTATCAAACAGAGAGAAACTATCACAGTGGGATAATCCACTCAAATTAGATTTAGCCAAAACCCACGGATATGAAATTTAAGTAATTGGGGCCCTCAGTACAATAGCATGCATAAGTGACATTTTCAAATAAATGAGTCCAACTCATAATAGCCCTGAATACTGGAGGAAACGGGTTAAGAGTTGTAAAGAGAAATGCAATCACGATTGCAGTAAATCACATTGCTTGTGCTAGCTAGAAATGTAAATTTGCTTCAGGCAACTTCAGAGATACCAAATACCATGCTATTTCTCCCTTAATAGACATTAGCTTATAGCTCATAAACAAGGAGTTTTTACTCTATGAAAATGTCTTTGGTTTATTAGCTTTATTTTACAACATTAAACACAATTTCATGAGCAATCCCATTTAAAATCTCTAATGTACGAGTCTCAGGGCATTTGGGCATTTAGAAAAATGCTAAAAAGCATGATGCAACAAGCTCAGCTATAGCGGGACTTAAAATCAAACAGCGGAGCTAAACAGAAGACGTTCTTCAAATGTTCTTTATGGCGGGATTTCCAGGAGGAATGAAGAGGTCCTTTGAGAACAGGTATGAAACGTCGCAAAATGAAGATTTTACAGCGTGGTTTCCTTCAGAGACACTCGCACACACTCAAAGAGCAGAATCACCATAAGTGAATATGTGAATGTCTAATGAGATTGAGAGTGGTGAGAACAGATTCCCGCTGGTGAGCTGCCCAAGCTTTCATAACCTGACGGAGATTTCTCAGAAAACATATGCTTCTTTCGCTCATTCACACACATGCATGCTCTCACACGTTCACCTAAAAATACATAAGTCCTATATACCTACACCTATATATAATTTTCCTGAAAGCTCAGGCAGGTTGTCAGAGCTCAGGCATACATGGGAGAACTGCAGTCAATAATCTATTAGGATAACACACAAAATATGCATCGTCTCAGACTATACTTAAGTGGCAGATTATGAGGCAAAACTGTGGATTTGTGTCATGCCTGAGGAATTTGCGTAGGTTTTAAAATCAATTAAACTTACACTGGCACTATGTTTTCACCTACACAATGAAATTGCCTTTTGGCTGAACAGTTGCTCAGTTTAAACAGTATTTATGCAGGAATTTTTCCAATGATTTTTGTAAACGTAAAGTTCAGCAAACTGCTTCCGGGGTTATTACAAACAACTTAAACTAAAAACATTTACATTTCTTGAAAAAAGTTGGAATATAAACATTTAGTACTAAAATAGCTGGAAAGTTCCCTGGTGCTATAGCTATTTCACTAGTTCCCAATTCCTCTGCAATAAAATAGCTTGTTTGGTGGACTGTCCGGGGGACTGTCCTGGACCCCGCGTGCCCCCCGCAGGAAGTGAAGAACGAGGGCAACGTTAGGCCATTCCCCTAAATTGGTCTGCCGCTTAGGTGGTGGAAGGGGATGGCGGTTGAAGGCAAAAATGCAGAAACTGAGTAAAGGAAGTGAGCGATATTTAAGGCAGTGGACAGAGTTTGGCGGGGTAATTAATAGCAAGCTGTAGTAATAGTAAGTAGCTTTTAGTAATAGTAAGTAGCTTTTAGCAATAGTAAGTAGCTTTTTGTAATAGTAGCAGCTGCGATCGTTCGTGCATGGTCCTCCTGAAATCGATTTTAGCAAATCGGCATTTAGCAAAACAACACACTTACTAAAACACTTACTAAAAGCCTTAAAACTGAAAACACAAATTAAAAACATCAAAAAATGAATCAAAACTTTAATAGTATCTAATTTCTAACTTCTCAACTGGAATAAAATGCTACTATTTTACAAATGGAAACATGATATTCTTACATTACTGTATATTCACTAACCATTTAAAATATTCAGCATTCATTTTGGTAGGGGCATTTCTATACATCTATATCCAAACCTACGCTCGTGTGAGATGCTATGGTGTGAAAATGAGTGGAAAATTGGAAGCAAACCGCAAAGGAATGTGTGAAAAATGCAATGCAAAAAATTGTATGCATCTGACTGGAACCACAAATCTTATATAAATAAACCTCTAACCCACCTCCAACCACTGGCCATGGGACTGCATTTTGATGACCACGCAGGGATCCGGCTTGGAGAGGGCATCCCTGTCTGAGATGCCTTTGCAGGTGACCCGCAGCTCTACTTTGGTCAAGCAGGGGCTGTTGAACAGACCCAGAGAATTGGCTGCAGACTCGTAGATGTCGCTCATGTTAATAACAACTGTGCTAAAAGGAGAAAAAAAAATAGTAGTTTTTTTAATTAAATCTTTCTTTTAGCTATCAAAGCAGTGTTAATTATTGCAAATAATTTAACAGTTTTAAAATATCACAGAAAATATCATAGAATACAAAAAAGTGTCTGACAAGCAAAGAAATTAGCAAACTTGTTTGCAAAATGGATTGCTGTGGACTATTAACTAGTGATATACAATCGGGAAATGCGTACATTGACTTTTAAAGACGCTTTTTGTAATGTCTATTCAAAGACACAATTAGATTGACAGTCCAAATCCTTTTGCATTTGTATCACAAAATAAATAGCACAAAGCAAGTCAGGTCACCTCTTTACTTCTTTTCTGTTTAAAGAATGCAAATGAGTCTGTTTTTTAATAAATTACAATTATGTATCTGCATATTTCAAAAAGTGCAAATTGCTACATAACACCCCATATTTTTTCACTGGAATGTATTATGTCTGTGCATTTATACTGAGACATATAGGAATCCTATAGAGACAGTAATTTATTGAACTTATTTGTGGGAAGATTTCCCAATCAGTTATAATATAGCCAATCAGCTGCGCTGACTTAAATTACTCAGTGTATGTGGAGAGAGAGAGAAAAAGAGAGTCATCTGAGCTGATGGATGGATATTGAATGATGGATGGATCTCTTCATAAAATACCAGAATGTGCATTAGCAATAGTGATGCTTGCCCGAGCAAACAAAACTCTAATGGGAGAAAATGCACCCTTAAATTGTAATGTCGTGCTAATTTGTGTCAAAGCTTTCAAATGTAATTAAATAGAATGAAATCGTGGCTACAAACACACAGAGGCCAGTAATCCAGCCAGAAGCAGACCATGAGCTGTAGATCTGACCTATGAGAACTGCTCTGTGAAAAAGAACAACTCAATGAAAGGATTATTCTCAGCCAATGCAAAGTCATCCATCACTCCCACTGTATCACACTGACAGCTGACAGCCTCATACATTATAGGTCAGCAGCGATAATACAGAGGTGAGCGGTTCTCTCCCTCTGTGTATGTGTGCAAACTTCTCAACATCGACGGCAAACTACGTCATCAGTCTTTCATCCTCTGGATGCTATTTTTGAGTGTTTTCTCAGATTGTTTCCCTTCTATTTTGGTCTCTGTTAATGACTCTCACTGAGCCTATTTATACAGACACACAATGTCTGCAGAAGAAAAAAATTACACCCATTGATAACACTTTAAATGATTAAAGCCCTTCTAACTAGTAAATAACTAGTACATAACTAGTACATAGTGCTACTACTGTAAGCAGTTAGGTTAAGGATTTGTTTTTACCTGGTTTTCAGTCTTTCATCAAAATATAGCACCTAAAGTGTGCAAAACACTGCTGCTCATGCAATTTGAATCTATTTTTTAATCCCCCATCTGGCTACTGTACTATGAATGAAAAGGCATAAAAAGGTCAATAACTGTAATATTTTTATTCATTTTCGAAAAGTCTTGAAAGTTGTGCAGGTGTTGAAAAATACTTATCATGTGCCTCTATTATGGATTTTCATGAGGTGTGCAACACAGCTCTAAGTTAATGAAAACATCCTGCAAAGTTTTAAATCTGAAAGTGCACCGCGTGTAAAGTTATTCATAAGAAAGAGTCGACTCGAATCATCGAGACGAGTCGTTTGTAAAAAATGATTCCCAAGCCGTTTCA
Source organism: Enteromius paludinosus (assembly GCA_032361165.1). Taxonomy (NCBI): domain Eukaryota; kingdom Metazoa; phylum Chordata; class Actinopteri; order Cypriniformes; family Cyprinidae; genus Enteromius; species Enteromius paludinosus. The sequence goes on from JAUMHQ010000076.1 coordinate 16,931,250, forward strand.
TGTTGATGTCAAGATGATATGCTAGCATATTGTCCGCCCAATTGTTAGTTTTTCGCTTTGGTCTGAATTAAAATGCAAATTCATTTTTACTAGGTGCCGCTTTTGGAGCATAAAAGCTCACAAACACCAATCGACCAATCAACAGAGGACTTTGGAAAAATTAATCGTTGAACCAATAATTCGGGAGTCGTTGAACAAATCAGGTCAAATAAATGCATATTATAAGAAAATAAAAAGTGTTTTTTGACCTTGCATGTATGCCAACCAGTTGTTTGGGACTCGCAAAACCAAAACTTTAAGTTGAGTATGACACATAAAAAACATATCCAGCTCACATTTTTTTCCCAAAGAAAAAATACTTAAATAAAAAAGGTGTTTGATGCATTAGGATTTTTTTTTTTTGCATTTCTCATTAAATCTCATTTCCATAATGTAAGCAGATATTTACTTTTCTGTATATTCATTATTCTCCATGGAGATTCTCATTAGAATCCAATTATGTTTGGTTTTGAGGTGAAATATGTTCTCTTTCATTTACAAATACTATATTTTACATCAGAGAACTTGTGAATCTCAAGTGTCAATGTATCGTGCATAAAGTAAACATGAAAGGAACACCAAGACTAACTCAAAATCTAATCAGGTATTATCTAAGCTAGACACATGAAAAAGATGTACAAACTTGGGATCTCTAATGGCTGCTGGGACATGCTGGGAACACAGGTATTCCTGAAACCCTCTCTCTGTACTCAGTGAAGTGTCAGTCTCAAGAGAACAGCCTCACAGTGGAGCTGATGGGGCAGCAGGTGTGACAGACTCCAGCGGTACATGCGGTCTCCTCCACTGCTGGTGAGACTGAATGAGAATTTGAGGAACTCCCTGTGACAACAGCTGTAATCATAAAAGGGGTTGCTGTCCACCGATATAACAACGTTCGTCTAGTCCTCTGCTTTCTACAACATTTCTATACACTATCCTTCTTGTTAAAGCAACGGAACTGTTTCACGCATCATAGTTTTTTGGGCGGGGGAGCATTGCTGAGACACAAAGCGGATTTTTGAACACTGCTTTTTGGAAACCACAAAGAAATCCCTCAATTTTTGCCATGCAATCTCCTCTGGCTCAGAGTTATCCATTTGCTTTGGCAGAACTATGGGAGTGTGTTCAGCTCTATCATGGCTCAGATCCCCCTATCTGGCCACAGCATTCCAAACCAGTAAGCTGACATTTTTTTTCATGGAAAACATATACACACACAAAAAAAGTAGTTTAAAACAGCTAAGACTTAAAGGAATGGTCACCCAAAAATGAACATTTGCTGAAAATGGACTCCAGGATGTCGATGAGTTTGCTTCTTGATGAAAAGATTCTAAGATTTCACATTACATCATTGTTCACCAGTGAAGCCTCTGCAGTGAATGGGTGCCATCAGAATGTGCAGAAGTGCAAACAGATGATAAACAGATCACAATGATCCACAAGTAATCCACACAAATCTAGTCCATCAGCCAATGCCTTCCAAAGTGAAAACCTGCATGTCTGTAAGAAGGCATTTTGACTTCGAGCAGAATCCACTGGCATATTTGTTTAGAACAGTTTTGGAGTGTTTATACTAGTAAGCTGTTCACGGTCTGTACATGTGTCTCTCCTGATTCGGACGACTTCTTCACTGTAGGACTTGCATTTTAGCTGGAAGCAACAGTTTGAAGTTAAAAACTCTATTGTCATAAAAACTCTATTGTCTATGTAATGACTCTCATGCTGACGGCACCCATTCACTGCAAAAGATCCATTGGTGAGCATGTGATGCATTGCAAAATTTCTCTAAATCTGTTCTGATGAAGAAACCAATCTACATCCTGGATGACCTGACGTTGAGTACATTTTCAGCAAATTTGGTGAATTATAACTCTAAGAAGAACTGTTGGCGGTGTCTCACTGGCAAGTTGATCAACAGTGAGACACCGCCAACAGTCGACGAAATGAGAACAGCAGCAAGAGACAGAACGGAATGGTGCAAGCTTGTTGACGCCTGCAAACCCATAATATTTGCAGCCGACTGATGATGATGATGATGAACTCTAAGAAATATTGCACACGAGTCATATTGCATGTATGATTTATTTATTTATCTTTAATTAGGCTATTTTTTGGATCTTTATAGCTTAAAAACTCCACTAAGAATTGTCATTCAATGTTTTGACTCTTTAAGAATTCCTTTTTGTGTGGTCTACAGAAAAAGTTAAGCGCAATTGAGTCTGTTCCAACATAACAGAGTAAGTAAAGACTTAAGTATTTTAATTTTACTTTGCTTAATGGAGTTTAGCAGATGCTCTTATCCAGAGTGAGTTAAAAAAATAGCTTCGGTTTTCATATGTAAAACTGCCAAGGTAAACAGATGGCAAGCTTGCACTTCTGAACGTGGCAGATATCTCCCTTGACAAGTATTTTACAAGCAATTACCTGGCAGCAACACATTCTGTAGGCTTGTCATACAGGAAAAGTATCAAGTAACAAATAAACAAACAAAAACACTGCATAAAGGACTAGCTTGGCAACAGCTATTCAGCAGGCTTGGATTATGTTGTTCGCTTTGACAGGTAGTGTCTACAACCTTTCCTCTTATACTGTCACGTGTTATAGCAGGTGTTTCTTGAGATGCAGTCTCAGTTACTGGTACATCAGCAGAAATACTTCACTTATGCTTCTAGATCATAAACAAGCATAAACAAAAGGCAGATTCCCTGCTGAACCTTCCTCTCATACCCTCATATCATACAGAGAGTCTCCACAGGGGAGCTGTCAGCGTGGATATATACCATCTCTGCAAGACTCCAAAAGTTTCTTCCTTTTACAACAGAGTGCATTATAACCGTGATGCTATCGACACATAAAGCTCTCAACAGTTTTGACAGCCCTATAATTCAAAATTTAATGTGCAGTTCTTAAATGCCGAGACCTTCTATGAAGTCTAATACTATCTTCAGCTTGCTTAGCTTCATTCACTAGCCTTAAATAAAGTTTTAAATGACTGAAACATAGACAATCTACTTAATAAAAGCTTCTAAAATGTGTTCAGATTTAAAGTTCAGATTCAAATGATTTTCTGCTCAAGAAACATTTATTATTATTACCAAATTTATTATTAATTATTACCAAACAGTTTAATATTTTTGTGAGTACTAAACTTTTTTAAGGATTCTTTGATTAATATAAAGTTCAAAGTAACAGCATTTTAAACAGCATTTTTGTAAAAATCTTTTTGTCACTTTTTGTTCAATAAAAGTTCACATTTCTTAATACCCAAACCAACATTTGTCATAGAGACATTTTTTTGGAAAATTTTGTATTAACAAACGACAATCATATAGGTCTAAAAGTAATTTTGTATGGAAGAAATACTCAGAAAATAATGTCTAAATATAAAGAAATATAATAAATATAATAGTGCAAAAAAAAAAAAAATCCAATTTATAATAAAACAAAAATCACAATTAAACCTTTAGTAGAAGCTGTCAAAAACAATTTGTGCAAACTAAACTTTACACATGCATACCTATGAATATTAATGAGATTTCATCAGTGGGTAATATATCAAATGCAGCAGCACACAACACGACAGCTGACACAGTTTTGAATGTTGTGGTGATATGTTCTGGGCAATAGATTCAGGAATAAGCAATAAAGTAATTTAGCCTGTTCGAATCAACAAAATGGAAGAGTTGTGTGTGCAATAGTTCACAGATCCCTGTTTAAGTTATGTGGGCTTTATTCCTCCCCTGTCAGTTTCTTAGTGCAGTGAATCATGGGTTTAAAAACAGCGTAAAGTGTTTGGTTTGAACCATTCATAATGATCTCATTGTAAAAATCAACAGCGATGTTGATAAATGAGCCTGTATCTGTGAGGTGAAGCCCACTCTGTTTGTTCCCAGCAGGAACAGGCTCTGGGTACTTAATCATTTCTGCAGAGGCAGAGACCACAAGTGGCCTCCAGAGTCTGGGGGCTTTGATTATTCTTATATTAGAGACAGAAAATATGACTTGTTAGGAGTTTATAGGATTTTGATAAAATGCTATATAAATAATACATGCAAATCATGCCATGCTTTCCACAACCATGTGATTTCTTAGAATTCTAGAATACATGGTTAATCTTGATTTAGGAGATGATTTAAAGTGGTGGATCTCAGATGGTGTTGCTTCACAACACAGATTTTCCAACAGTGCAGGAAAAAAAAAGTGCTTATAAAAATCACACACTGACTTTAATATTAATATTATCATGGAAAGCATAGCCCTGACAATATGCTAAATTGTACACTTCTCTTGAATGTCTGAGATTTGAATGTGCACGAGTCTTTTCATAAAAAATATAAACTTATTATTTATTAAGTTCTTATTTTTTCCAAGTAAATGCTGTTCATTTTAACTTTTAATCATCAAAGAATCATTCATCAAAGAAACATCAACATATGATAATGACAAGAAATATTTATTGAGCATCAATTCAGCCTATTGGAATGATTTCTGAAGAAACATATGACACTACAGAATGGAGTAAACGCTGCTGAAAATTCAGCTGTGCCATTACAAGAATAAATTACATTAAAAAAATATCAAAAAAGAAAGCAGTTATTTACATTTGTAAGAATATTTCACAATATTACGTTATTTCTAATCAAATAAATGCAGCCTAAATTAGACTTAAAAAGAATTTTAAAATCACACTGAGCCCAATCACTTGAACAGTAGTTGATACAACCACTGATGGGACATAAAAGACCGTTATCTAATCTTAAAGTGACGTTTGATTAAGTTTTAAGCGCACTCTAATGATGACTTGTTGTCAACACGTTATTATTGTTATTATTAAATATCAAGCATTCTGCATCATTTTACTTTTGCTGAAACAAACAGGAGTGCACACATCGGATGCTAACAGTGAAACCCATTGTCGTGTTACGCCTTCCTCTCAACATGATAACCACATTTTTCTTTCCCATCTCAGCAGGTAATTTCCTCTCTTTACAGCCAGTGTGCCTAATTTGACAAACACCAATAATGGCTCTCAACAGAGAATGAATGATGCAGTCGTCTGGAATCTCACCAGAGTCTTGCATCCTGCCATCTCAGCTCATTTAGCCTTATTTCCAGTCATTTACAACAAACCAATTATTCACTTGGATGTGATCGTCTCATCAGCCTGCTCGATTACATGAAGATGGGAACAAGACCGCGGGCAGCTATTGAAAAGTGAATCAGCTCATTATTCTTTAGGAAGTTGGCTAATTAGTTGGGACATGGCACGTACTGTAAATGGAGAAGCATTAATTGCTTGTGACACACAAGGCACCCATGAAACAGTAAGCAATTTAGTAAGCAAAAAGCTCTTTAAGGGATGAAATGTGATTTAAAGTTTATATTGGATAAAGGAATAAAGAAAAATGCTTGAATGCCACAAACTCCATAACTTCTGTACATTTCTAGGAATGTTTTTAAAAACAACAAACAAGATCGAAACAAGCATTAACAAACATTGCCATTCAAAAGTTCCTTTTTAAGTTTTTGAAATAGGTTTCTTGCCATAGAGTTAGTAACACTTTATTTTAATAATCTACTTTAAGACATTCTACTAACAGTAAGTAACTTTGTAACTACATGTTAACTATTCATTAGAGTATTAGTAGACTAATACTACATTTATGGTAAGAAAGATGGGTATAAACTGACACCCCAAGGGACAGAGTTTTCAGATGCAGCGGCTGTCATCTCGGCTTTGTTACTTTGTCTAATAAAGACTTATTTCGACAACCTGGAACTATGCTAAGAAATCATCATTGGTGTTGGGCCACAACAATGTCAACTTACTCTATGAACCCTAAATCTACCCTAACAGTCTATTCTGAGAGTTAGTAGACAGGAAGTTGCAAGTGAATAAGAATTAGTTGGCATGTAATTACAATGTTACTTATAGTTAGTAGAATGTCTAAAGTGCACTATCAAAATGAAAACTGATTTTACTCCAGTCTTTGATGTCACATGATCCTTCAGAATATTCAGACGTTGTGTGGCTTAATATTTCTGTGAAAATATTTTACTTTGATAAATCAAAAGTTTAAAAGAACAGCATTCATCTGAAATATCTCATACCTTTGAAGCATCATATCTTTACTATCACTTCTCATTAATTTCATCCTTGCTGCATTAACATATTTTGTTTAAAACATTTCAATAAGGTCAAAGGTCATTTGGATTTTGTTTTAAATCATGCCATGTTTTTACCAGTGCATTTGTTTGAAAGGTTGTCAATGTATTTTTACAGTTAAGTTCCACCAGACGTGATTTTGAGTGTTTTCATACACTGTATTTACATAACCCTTCCCCTCTCTGGCTCCCATAACTGAGATCTCGAGAAAATCCAGCTGTTTTGGCAGCAAAATAAAGTCTGTCTACAAACATGTTAAAGTAAAACAAACCCATCCATATTACTTGCGTTAATGTTCACCCCCATCTGGACACTGAAGAAATGGCGTTTTTATAAACGAAGACTGATGCTTGCCAACGCAATATCTTGATTAAACTTAAAGTACTTTTAAAAGTATCTTTTTTAATAAAATTTTACTTATCTGCTGTAATTAAAAGCCGCTGGTATATGACTAATATTTTGTTTACTGGTTTAACCGTTTTTTTTTCATGTGTGCATTTATTAAATTAAACAATTAACAAAGAAAATTTGCTTCAGTATTTTATCTTGTTGATCTTACAGCACACCAGGCTTCGAATTAATTAATTAAAAACAGAGTAAAAAAGCAGAGTAACACACAAAAACACTATTAACAACTTTATAAACAGACATTAGTGTTACAATTGTAGCATACAAGTGCCTCTAAGCAAGTTTTCTATTACTGTAAGTTACAGTAACAAAAATACCTCCCATCCTCTTTTACTACAAAGTGATTAGAGTGCAAATAAAAGCGGGAGCTTTGTCTGAGGCACCTGCGCTCGCGAGCGCTACAGCAGTGAGAGATGAAGGAGCGTTTCACTCACCTTTAACGAACATGAAAAATAATTCCAGGTAAATTGTTGCCTCTCTGCTTGTCGTCAAACACAGAGCACTGAGTAGGCATGCGCTCCACACAAGGAGACGAGCTCCATCCTCAAGCCACTGTGCAGAAAGTAAAGTACAGCGCGTGCACCTCGCGCGCCTGTACCTCCCCTTCACAAGCAGGAGGATTCTTTCAGCGGTTACGCGGACTTTAAGGGGAGGTACTACAGGTAAAAAAAAGAAGTCGATTATGCTCTTCCTCCTTAATAAAAACGAAATCGTGCCTTAAGTACACGAAATAAGCCTTGATCATAAATCGCAAGTTTGTATGCAAATTACGCATCACCTTTATAAAGATAAATAAATAACATTAATCTAGCCTACACTAGTATTCTAGTCGGTGTCCAAGCTGATGCTTGACTAGTTCAGCTAGTCATCCAGCCTGAACAACAACAATGTACTCTTACACCTGATCACCAAATCAGAGTAGGCTGGTTTTCCAACAAAGAGTATAAACATGCATCCTATTATTGAGCATGCAGTGATGCAGTTTGCTAATCTAAAACGGTTCCTGGGTTTTGTGTACTTTCAAGCTAACCAGCAAGCTTTCATTTAGGCTTGACAGTCTTACTGTAAAACATTAAGTTTACTCTTTATTTTAAGGTATCCTTGTCACAGTGAAAAAATACATTAAAGTACTAAGTAATATTAATTAACTTAATGTACTTACTGTATGGTTAGGGTCAGGCTTAGGGTTCCATGCATGTAATTATGCATAAATTATTGTTATTATAATAGTAACCCAGCTAACACACGACGTAATAGTTTTGTAATTTTGTTAGCTGGGAAGTATATGTAACGTGTAACAAGGATACCTTAAAATAGGCTACTGTGCTACCAACATTTACTTTACATGCAAAACGTCACTGATCCGTAAAAATAACTTAAAATTCTTATTTCAAACAAAACCATAATTGATGCCTGTCGTAGCCTACCTGAAGTAAAAACTGTCTTCGAAGGCAAGTTTGTGCATCGGTAAATGGTAACCTTGAAGGCAGCGACATCTGGTGGTAGCTTTACGGAAATAAACTTTAACTTCTCGCAATAACGCGAAAAATGGAAAATAAATTAACGATAAATATTAATATACTTGTGCTGTGCTTTAGATTTGCTCATGTTAGAAACAAGTATAAGCATGCAGCACAAATGCATGTACCTGTGCCTTTTTACAGGCAAAATAAAACAAAAAAAAAATCCCTATTCTAATATAAAAGTCAGGCTGCACATGTTATTAAACTAATGAATTACATACACACATTAGCATGCATGTTTCAAAACAGGCCACACATAAAAACAGCAGTCTGATATTCAGAGCCCAGGAGCTATTTATTGCTAAACTGGAATGATGTTTACAAAAACAGTGCTGCAACATGTTCCACGTGAACTTTTGTAGAAACAATTCTGGTATTCAAACAGACCCACTAGACTTTTTATTTTAAAAATCAACAAAATCCTTGGCAATAATTAAACTTACCAGATTAACAATCCACATCTTTTGATGGATTAATAAAAAAAAAGTGGCTTTTCCTAAAGCATCGGCACAATATTAGGATTTATAATAAACACAATGCTTAATTAACACAGAGAGCAGCAGCCAGTTGTACAGCACAGGAGGGTGGAAGCGTAAGGCAGATTAGTGTCTCACAAAACTTGCAGTCCGTTCATCGCCGTGGGCATTTAAACAAACACATTTGGGCCTAAACGCACATACCTCCAAATTAAGACAAATATTGGTCAGGGTATTCAACGTTTCTTCGTTAAATCGATCAACACGCTCACAAAAACACAATCTGGGCGCACATGGAACAAGATAAAGCACAAAAGTAATATACAACATTTCTAGTTCCACACAATACAAAAACAATGATGTTTCAATAAAAGAAAAACAAATCTATGACTGTACACCCCTGACGTCCCTTGCACAGCAAAACATGATAATCACAGGGTCATGACATCTTCATCTTGCTGTCACCTTATTCATTTCAACAGCTTACGCGACATATTTACAGTAATAACATTTGACATTTGTGTATACAGTGCAAATGTTTAAAAAAAAAAATCATGATTTTATCCAATAATAGATTCATATTCCTGTGCCGTAAAGCAGGATAATAAATCATAAATGTCAGCATGACCAAAACCCTGATTTTTCTCCAAAATATATTATTTCAGGAATGCATATATAACTATAAAAACAATCAGGAATGAGCACTTCTTTAAGAAATACAGTGCATGTTTTTGCACTTGTTAATTCATTAAATACAAAAATTGTGCAGCACATACACTCCAATAAGAATGTGATTTAATTATACAAAAGTGTACTCCTTGTGTCTCCTTGAAGTGTTTGCCTTGAAAAAGGATGTCTGTGTGAAAATAGTATTGGCAGAATAAAACAGTCCCCACACAGAGAAATTGTTACGTACAAATGTGGTCTACTTGAAAAATTACAACCTATCAAAAATATTTAAAAAAAAAATAATTCAGACACAATATAAAACTGGTTCAACATGACCGAAATTTAAATATTAAGATTTTTTTTTTTTTGCTTTGGGTAAAAACATTTCTCGTGTATAAAAACTGCTGAACAAATGGGAAAAGCTTTCGAGTACGACAGCAGACTGCTGGTAAAATGCTTCAGATCGCCAAGTCATTTCCATTAGCATTAAGTTTCTCACTCTCTGGTCTGGGTGCGCGCTCTGCTTGGGCAATGTTTCCCTTTCGGCAAGGAATACCATCATTTTTCACTAACAAACCAAAGTCAATGAAGAAGAACACTGTGGCCAGGAAGCCAAATGCCTGAAATACAGGAACAACAGTTAAATGTTAGCCAGTCAGCAGCAGCTACGTTGTCATATCAACTAAAAGAAACACAAATCTAGCGCCATCATACCACTGCGCCCCGCTCCAGATCCGTCTGACCGTTGTCTGCTGCAAACACGATGCTGGTGAGGAGGAACAGGATTGCCATGGCTAATGTGTATATAAAATCCTACGGAAAAAGAAGTTGTTAAACTTTACATTGGATAACACTGTATCCTCTGGGATGAGTGATTCCTGATGGGTCAGGAACAGTCAAACATTTTTGTATAAAACATAAAATATGGATTTTTGAAAACTATCTATCATGCAGTAACAATTGTTCCCCAATTAGTTTGGGTACTATGAAAAAGTTAACTAAAGAGTTGATAGAAAATAAATACATAAATAGAAAAAATACAATCAATCAAATGTAAAATTGCTATTTATAGTCGACTCTGAATCACTGAAACAAGTCTCTTCATGGTGACGTCAACATGAAACATTAGCATGGGTGATCCCACCCACTTGTTGATCATTTTTTTGCCACTAGGTGCTGTTTTTGGAGCATTAAAAGCTCACTAACACTGCTTTAGATGAAATCGACCAATCCCCAGAGGGGTTTGGAGAAATTAATCACTGAGCGAATAGTTTGAAAGTCGTTGAACAAATAAAGTAAAAATAAATGCATGTAAGACAATGAAAGCGTTTTCTGACTTTGCATGCATGTCAACCTGTTGTTTGGACTCTCAAATCCAAAATATGAACTTTTCATAAACCATAATTGGGGTACTTCAGTGGTATTTTGCCTTACCAGAGTACGCCAGCTGTTGATTCCAACTCTCTGGTGCAACGGTGTGGCCAGGAGGATGAGGAGCAACAGTGTGAAGAGGAAGGCTGTGCAACTGACAAATTCAAAAAAGTAGAGTGGTCCACAATGCGAACAGTTGGACACGATCTCCTCCAGCACAAAAGCCACAAACGAAAGAAGCTGAGGAGACACAAATGAAATCCAAGTGCATTAATTAACCACCGGGTGGCAGTATCAGCTTATTTTTAATTTCAATAACTCCTACATACAAAATGTTTTTAGAGATTCCTGGGTGACAAAATATTGTATTTAACACTCTGAATGAAGAATATGCGTCCTCAATCACAATCCCAAACTGGTGAAAACCAGGTGTGATGTAAATGCATTATCATCAGGGGATTCCCAACAGTGAGAATAAGCTATTTACCCACAAAGTCATATTCATCATCCTGTCACACTATTAAAACGTCTTCCAGTCAAAAGGTTAAATACTTGCAGTCACATCAATTCCAGGACATTTTACACTCAATTTCCCTTTAGTGAACAGAACCTGACAAAATGCGATACCGTAAGTGATGCAGTCATGCTAGTATGTTACTCAAATGTACTGAAAAAGAGAAGTCTCTTAAAATAACTCTCAGCATTGCTGTAGTGAATATGTCAACAATATCTCTGCTGTTAAACTCTGTCATCAGTATTTTATAACATCAACCTTTTATAACAATAGCTGGTGTTTGACATTCAACTGGTAAAAAGAGAACAGATTCAGGGCAAAATGGGAAAATCACTGCTAGTAAGAGGAAATCCTAACAGCGTGATCATTTATAAAAAAAAACATTTTATAAGAAGCGACGTCAAAATGACACAGCCGGTCTAACCCACACGTCTGACTCATAATGTCTGTTTTGAGCTTTGACAGCCCTGACTGCTAGGAAGGAACAGGGTAGGTCCACATGCAATTGTTATTGTCGCTTAAGAAGCAGAACCTTATCGCTGCCGCACAGAAACCATTCGAAACCTTCCATCCAAACAAGCCGGATTGAACACAGCTGCTGTTCACCACCCAAAAAGGGACTTATTTTAGACATTTATGAAATAAAACCAAGCATGCTGAAACCACAAAGAAACGATTTCAGTCAGGAAGTGAAACGAACAAAGCTTCATTCCTGCTAAACATGCATAAAAATTAAGTTAAAGTGCTAAAACGATAAGCATTCTGAAATAGTCCAAAGATAAATGAAATTTCTTCACACTGATACAGTACAGTCACTTGACTGTGGTCAGCTGTCTCTGTTCTGATGAATACATTGTGGGCAGACTGATTTCATAAACACGGTTCATTTACTTTTTAAAACTGAAACAAAGCAGCTGCAAAATCCCACTGATAAATTACTAAAACTGTACACTGCACTGGGTTTATGCACCACAAAAACATGTGGGCAATAGCTATGGTTTGGTGGGCAATAGTTTGATAATATGGTTTGGAGGTAGATTGGAGAAAAATAACTCTTCACAGTGAAGGGCTTCTTAGAACCAGCTTGAGCAGTTGATCAAGGTTTTATCTGGGAAGTACCAAAGTGTTCCAGTGTTATTATGTCAGTGGCTAAGAGGAAAAGGAAATTAAAAGTAGGGAATTTCAAGGGCATCCAGAAGACAATCATGAATGAACAATCATAAAAAAAAAATATTTTAGCAATTACCGGGGTTCAAGCATTTTTAAGGCCTTTTAGGTTAAATAGGGACACCTGGGTGTATGGCTGACTAGGGTTGGGCGATGTCAACCAATTTGGCTTGGTACGATGTCTAATGTGAAACATCGCGATGGAATCGTCGTCGCAGGCGGCGATTGTTGGTTTAGTTTTGTAACAAAAACACCAAGCCCCGCCCCACAACTGACAAAAATTACAAAAAGGATGTTCGCTCGAGCAGGTGAGGAAAGATCGAGCGCAGGGATGATTGCATGCGAGTGCTTGAATTGCTCGCGGATGACACATCAAGTGCGCGCGAGGGTTTGAAATGAGCTCGCGGGCCCCGTTTCTTCGCATGTACATCTGTTTTCCTCTCGCGGAAATAATTTACTGCGCTCGCTAGCATCAGTGGTGCACTCGCTTATTAATGGCATAGATTTGCCGCCATAGATTAAGTGTGTTTTTCGCGAGCTAGTTGCTGCTGCTGCGGCCGGGCGGAGGATCGCAATGCCGGCTCAGCATTGTGATGTCTATCGGCCATCGGTCTAACCCTATGGCTGACACGTCGAAAGCACATTTAAAATTGACAATAGGCTCATACACACAGACAGATATGAAATGGTTAATACTCAGTAAGCAAGTTTACGCACACACACACACACACAGAAGCTACGCGCTCAAACTCCTAAAAAAAAACTTGAGAAAGAAAAAGGTTTTGTTTACATTTTTTACACAAATTTAATTTCCATATATATTTGTATATACTTTTAACTTTATATGAATAAAAAGCATGTTTAACATAATAACACACTGCTTAGTGTCATGAGAACAACACTTGGGCACAAAAAAACTCCAGTGGCAATTTCCCTGAAAACACAACAGGAGAAACAGTTAGTAAAATCTAATTTCCTGAAAAAGCATGAGACCAGGCCCTGCACTGTAGGGGCAATTACTCATAAAGAGTATATTTGTCTCAATGTTGACCTCTATGTGGTAATTATTGGCTAAATTGAACATGTTCTGAAGCATACTTCCTTGTACTTAAAGATTCTTGCTTTAAGTAAGGGATTTCAATGTCATGCAACCCCCTGAATCACCACACCATACTGTGAAAGTTAAGAATGAGATGGTAATTGAATTCAGCATCTGTGCACTAACTGCATTAACAGTTTAAAGGAAGACAGTCATTTCTTTCACCTGATATCACTTAGTTTGTCACATGCAAGCAGGCAATGCCCTTTGGTCTTTCCAGCTGTGACCTTGCAAATTCAAGCACTCAAAATAGTGACAACCAATTAGTAACACCCAGAGAAGAACTAAAGATCCAGATGATAAAATGAATTCATTATAAAACATCAGCGACTCAAAATCTAACTTAGCCCAGAAAATAAAATAAAAATGAATTTAGATTTTATTTTAAAAACAAAGAAATGTTGTAAATCAAAATACATAAACAATGGATTTGGGGCAATTTTCCGTTTCCGAAACCAAATGGTCAGATTTAACGCTCAATAAAGCACAAACATTTCTCATATCTCTTGAAATGGAGCGTCAGGTTTTGCACAAACCTGTTGAACCCATACCAGTATTTGGGATTAAAAGGGTATGGTGCAATGCTTATTGTGTGCGAACATAAACACTGCAATGAATGAATGATTGTAACCCTCACACAGAATAAACCAAGACCTTGCCTCATGCAAGTCCACTGCATGTCTTTGCAAAGCACAAGCAATATCTGCTAAATAGCCTCTCGGATTGTGTATACGCCAGCATTTATTCTTTGGTGAACCAAGATGCGTGCATGTTCTGCTTCGTCATAAATTATAGAAGTCAATTGGACACATAGGGAAGATGCCAAGGAAATGGAGGGAATTTCTAACTTCAACTCAGACAAAGTCCAACCGTCTCAACTATTGTACAAAAAGCCCCATGAGCAACAACCATGCAGCATATGACTGGAATTGTTGCGCTTGTTTAGAAAAAAAAAAAAAAGTCACCATTCTTCACTCACAGGACTTGTTAAACATCATTTGCATTATTAAGGATGTATGAGATAGGGCAATGGAATAATTCAGCAGAATCTTTCATTAGCATGTAACAGAAACCACATTATATATCTAATATATAGTATTAAAACGTCATTTTCAACCCCACCTTTTCCAGATTAATTGTCAGCGTTATTGTTTACAATTATGCACATTTATATAAACTCACACACTTTTCCAATAATGATAGCTTAACTTGAATTGTGTTTTTGAACCGGATTAATCACTTATTTTGTATAGTGACCTCTTATTCAAACCATGGCTCAATGTACTTGGTTCAAAGGCTTGAAGCGTTGAAAAAAACAAAATGCTCCTATAAAGAAACGTGCATATAGTGCAATCACTGTTTTCCAGACGAAACGTGAAACATGCTGCTTACCACTTCAACCACTTTTATGCCGAATCTCTTTACGTCCAGGTTCTCTGAAGGCACGATGAACCATTTTCTGGATTTGTGCTCCTGCGCTGTTGT
>JAUMHQ010000076.1:16954492-16969627 GCA_032361165.1 Enteromius paludinosus
AAGACCAAAACAGCAAAAGTATTTTATGGGGGTCTCTCCTCAAACCACCACCAGTGTGCAGAATCCACCTGGATGATTACCCATCTCGTAAAACATGTACAAATTGGTTGTGAGACTGTCTTGGTTTTGTCTCACTTATCAAGAATGACTGATATGTTTTAAAGTTAAACTGCACCTTTTATGCACATAAGCAGAACTAGTTTAGTTGTGAAGTTAAGAACAATCGTAAAATATTCCTCACCTTTCACTTATCGTAGATGTCTGGTAGGGGTCCTGGGGGCCGATTTTCTGGGGCCCTGGGAGTCACTTGAACCTCTGCCCTCTCTCTCAGTGCCCCTGAGTACACATCAACTTGTCTAGTTTCATCAACTGGACCAGTGCTGATATTGGCATAAACTATCTCATCCGTTTGACATATAGAGGGTTTAACCCTCTGTGCATCCCTAAAAATGAAAACAGTAAAGTTGCTTTCAAATACTTTATAAAGATGCATTATTTCACTATTATGGCCATGTGAATGATGTGCAATATCTTACTGTAGCATGACTGTCTGTGCACTTTGTCCTTTTTGGCAAAAATAAAAAAAATACATATGCAGTCCATCGGAATTTGCACACACCAATTTTTTTATTTAAAAAAATTACATAAAAAATACAAAACTACTTACTTTTTTTCAGAACATTCAAAATGAATGCTACAATACCAAGCAACAGCAAACCAGCCAAAATGCCAGACATTGCCAAAAGACCAGAACAATGTTGATATGAACATTTGTCTGGTGGAAATGTTTTCTGATCCTGGCCCAATGAGTTCACAGCTTGGCAAGTGTACACGTCCTGGTCAGAGAATAGAACTGAGCTGGAACTGATGCATTGGTTATTTTGGTCAGGTTTGCCTGGAAAGGGTTTTAGTGGGCCAGGTGATGAGGTCCATTTTACTTCTGGAATTGGATTCCCTTGGAAAACACATTTCACCATCACACCCCCAGGATATACCTCCAGGAATAGGCCAATGATCTTTGCTGGAGCTACAGTTGAAAATAACAAAATAATCTGTAATTTCATGCATACTATGCAGTGGTCCCAAAAAAGCACTTAAAATTAAAGTCAATTAGGCAAGTTAAGTGTATAAATGATGACAGAATTGTTACTTTTGGGTGAACTACTTAAATGCATGTTTTGGGGGGTTGTTGACTGTTATTGGTGTGATGATACAAATGACACAAATGCTGTAAAATTCTTACCATTGACGTTAAGCCTTGTGTGTTTGTTAAATGTATCATAATCCAGCTCCACCCTACAGGTGTACTGTAAGGCATCAGTAAACTGTACATTATTGATCCTTAAGGAAATGTTTCCTTTTCTGAGGTTACCTTGAAGCGAGAATCGGTCTGAATAGGATGTTGGATTAATACAGTTACCGTCTTTTCCTTCTGTCTTGTTTTGAAATCGGTATACAAAAATGGGTTCATTTTTGTTGTTCGTTAACCATTTAATAGTGATGCAACCGGTGTAAATATTTTGTTTTGGGTGTGTGAAGCTGCAGGGGAGAATCACATTTTCTGACAAAGTGCCATTGACCTTATCCGGTATCTCCATGGACCAATGTATACAAGACAGGCCTGTGGACGACAACAGAACAACATATAACATGATAACAAGTTGTTACAAGACAGCCTGAAAAGACACTAAATCTGGAGTTAATCATAGTTTGTTCCAGTTTACATTCATTTCTTTCATTTTAATTATTTTCTACACTATAAAAAATTAAAACATCCATGAGGAAAGCTTTGCAATTGCTTTATGATAGACCAGTTCTCCAAGCCTCTTCATGTATGGTATTGGAATAACCATTTTGGAATGTGTTTTCTTCAATTTTGCATTGTAGAATTAGTTACATTCTTGTTTTTAAAATGTAAATGTAAAATAATTTATTACCTTTGAGACTGCAAATCAAAGAAAGCAAAGCAAACACATAATCCTGCATCTTCGAAGAGAACATCCTGGGATCTCACAGACAGAAGATTTAAAATGAAGGTATTGAGGCTAAACAAGATGGTAAGTAATGACTAAAATAAGGAACTGTCTACTTACACTTTCAGAATACCTTTTTTAGTGAACTGGTCAGTGCAGGTAGTTTCCACTAAACGTCCACTCAATTTCAACTCAGACTCCATGAATGAGTTGTTCACAGCAGCACCACATGATGAAACTTGATCAGGTTTTGTCACTCTTAAATTAAAGAACATTTCATGTACTTCTTCATTTGTTTTAAAGTTTAATCCCTATAGCTCCCATTTTTGTCAATTGATTTTTGTGTCACAGATAGATAGATGGGCCAATAGACAGACAGACAGATGATAGATGCTTAAATGATAAATGCTTCATTCATTCATTCATAGATAGATAGATATTAGTAGATCTATGAAGTCAGTAATGTGTGATGGTGAGTCAGAAATAGGAAGATGTTGCTAGGGTTCTTTTTTTCCTCTCATACTGAATCATAAATCCAGAACATCTGCAATGGACAAATACCAGTTTACTAAATCTCTCGGTCTGTTTGTGATCCTGTATTCTGCGGGTGAGAAAATTCAGAAGTGTTTGAATAGAATAACTCAACAGACCTGATCATTTAGATTTTCTAACGTTTGTTCTAACTTTTTTCCTTAGCTATAGCCAAAGACGATGACGGCTGGTTGATGAAAGCGCCAGCTGAGGTCCGGGCGATAGAGGGGTACCCAGTAGTGCTTCCCTGCTCTTTTAGCCACCCGCATCACACCCATCCCTCCTCCATGCATGTATTGTGGACCCTGGGCCATGGACGGGCCTCCACTCTTCTGTTCCGCTGCACGAGCTTGAACAACAGCCAGCTGTGCCAATCAAAGCCCAACCAGGACGAGCGCTACCGCCTGGAGGGCAACCACCGAAACCACGACATCTCACTCAGGATCAACAGCGTGACCTTGAAGGACAGCGGCCGTTACTTCTGCCGTGTAGAGATACTGGGGCATTCCCATATGAGCTTTGAGAATACATTGGGAACTCGTCTACGGGTGGAGGGTAAGAAAAGCATCAGTTGATTGCTATATGTTCTCATCTGATGCCTTAACTTGCATTTAAGAGGTAATATGGTTGAAGTATGGTTTTGTTGGTCATGGAACAATAGCCCTAACCCTAACCAATTATTAATTAATCAATAAATATCTCTAAACAAATAAAAAGAATAAAAATTAGTTGATATAAACTCTATCAGATTGGTTTTTAAGACTGTTCTAGACTTGGCAGTAAGCATATGGCTTATATGTTTTTCATTAATTTCCTGTTTTTTAATTAATGTTGTAAACAGGAAGCAGAATTGCGAAGTGACTATATTATTATTAAATAAAATAATCAATATAAATAATAAAGTCAAAAAATAAAGGAAAATTTATTTTAAATCAATGGAAAGGGAATTAGCGTAATTGTTAACTGAAAAATTAAGGTTTGCCTAGACAAATTTCTTAAGAAGACTTGATAAAGCTTCGTCTGAATGTTCCTGAACACTTTATAGGCCTTCAGATAAATCTTTGAGAAACGCCATACATTTTAGTTAATTATGTATTTATGTTTACATTTACCAAATGTATAAAATGGGTTTGGTGGCACTTCATTTACCTTAATTTCCTGTTGAATTTCTCTGAAAAGAGCACTTAATGGCATATTAATGGCATACACCAAAGTTTCTCTGACAAAAACCCGACCGGATCTATCAACTGGCTTTTTAATTGTTGTAGAAAACAAGTTCTGTGACCAGCAAAAGTTAATGATTCTTGGTTTTGTTAAATTAAATTGCAATGTCCTTTGTCCTATATCATTCAAATTCCACCTTATGAACAGAATGGATGCCAACTCTTGTATTCTGAAAGTCTATTTTTATGCTGCTCATTACTAGCTGCGCCACGAATCCTGAGTTTGTCAGCCGAGGGGACAGAAGCTGGCTTCAAAGCCATGTGTCATGTTCAGGGTTCCCCTCTTCCTGACATTCAATGGATAGAACCAGATGGTGTTCAGGAGGGAGACACTTCATTCCCTCTTTCCCAGGACACTACCAGGCAATACCGCACTTCAAGCCAACTGCTGGATGTCAAACCTGGACGACAGTACATCTGTGCAGCTTCAAACTCTTTGGGGAAGGATCAAGCCACGCTCTACCTTTTGCCCCCCAGTCCAGAGAAGTTAATCGCAAAGAGCTCTTTCTCACTCCTTGTGCTGCTTCTTGCTCTGGCACTGGGTATCAAGCTGCTTTTGGCTCTGGGTGTGGGAGCCTGGGTGATCAAGAGGAGGTTTAGCATCAGAGCTAGCAGCGCAGAACACTGAAAAGACACCAACGTCATGAGAACAATCTGGTCTCAAAGCTGTCTCTAGTCTCACCTATTTTGTTAAAAATACATAGGCTAAAATTAAACTTCCTCTTCTGAGGTGAACCATATGACTCTGACTTCCTTCTTTTTGTCTGGCCTGAGTGGATCATTTCAACACGAGTGACTTAATCTTTATCTATGTATGTGTCTGTTAATGTTAAAGTTTTGAGAACAAAGAATTTTAGATTATTTTTATAGATCTGACTGATTACTTCCAGCACTCTGACACACACACACACACACACACACACACACACACACACACACACACACACACACACAATAACCTTTAATCGACAGTTTCAAGTCAACAGTTTATTTTTCTAACAACCCTAAGGAGAAACAATAGAATGGGACTTTGATCCATTAAGAAGAACAGAATACTACAAAAATTGTGTATTTATGGTTTCTTGATGGTTTACAAGTCAGTTTGAACTTGTCTGTCTGTGCCTTGACTATTAAAAGTAAAGATTTTTAAAATGAACATGCAAAAATTGAATGCCAAATAAAGCACTTGGGTGATGTGGTATATATGTGTATATTTAATTTCTATATAAATATATGTATATATAAAAGTCTACATGACTCATTGTTGTTCAGTTAACATTTGTTAATAACAATCACTGCTAAAATGTTAATCTGAACACATTTTAAAGTACATCTCAACTTACAAGCTAATGTTATATACAACAGTCATATTTAACCTAATAATGTTTGCAGTGCAAGTTTTCTTTTCACTGCTAATATTACTGCTGGATGTTATTACCCATTTTCTCAATCTAGTTTAATATAAGGGCTTCACTCTGAAAAGACAGATAAATGTTGAGCATGAAAGCCTAAAGGGATCCCTAAAGACAGCAAAAAAGTTTTTGGGAGGTCACAAGTCTTGTAATTAAGACATCTGCTGTTTACAAAGTATCTCACGAAGTGAAATACTTTGGTCCTTTATAGCAAACAGGCTTCTTTTTAGAACAGCAGCGGGAACTCTTCCACTTGTATTGCTTGTCAGGATCCAGAGAGACCGAGGCGCACAAGCCTTTCTCTGGTTTTTCAGGCTGTCCTTTCTCCCAGTAAGTGAAGTCGACGTTGGGTGAGAAAGTGTCCTCAGTTTTCCAGTACCAGTCCGTTGAGTACAAGCTGCGGCGCAGACTGATCCAGCCCTCCGTGGGATTCTGGAGTGTCATGTTTGAGGCCATCTTATTCTGGCTGGTTTCATTGTTGAGCCTGGCAAACAGATCAGCATTTTGCATGCAGTAAATGCGAGACATCATCCAGCTCATTTCATCTTTACCAAGTACAAACATCTCCGGAGTCACCAGGCAGCCACCTTCATCTAAACACACACAAATGAATGTTCAATATTCAGTTATATGCTTAAAGAACTGCTTTAAAAAACATTTAACTAGTTAGTGAAATAGTGAAGTATTCAGTTTCTGTCAGCCACTAGCATGGGGGGTAGATTATTTAAACAAAAAGCTCCTAATTTGGTACTATTGACTAAAGTGACAAAAAAAAAGCTAAAAACAAAGCAACAGCAGAAGACAGATAGATGACTTAAACACTCACCTGGGTCCATATTTATAACTGTTGCTTGACTCCAGTAGGTATTGTTTGACTCCAAGCGTTCTATCATATATACACCGATCCTTTCAACAGGATGCCAGATTGTGCTTATCCTTACTCCCTCCACTAGAGCCCAAGAGTACCTGGTTCCATTCAGAATATTCCATTTGATTTGAGGAGACAAAGGCTCATTATTCATTCGCACAGCACCAGCGCTGGACGTATCAGCGATAATTAATGCACCACTAACGGAGGAATTAAAATTTACCAGATAGCACCCAGAGAACATCCTTTTTGGAATGAGGTCTAGAACGAGTCCGGGGCTGATTAATCGAAGGGAAACCCGGATGCTGGTACAAATAATTGAGAAATTATTAATACGTAATAACGGCAGGATGTCTGAAGAATTTTGCACCAAAACACCAGTATTAGGAGTGAAATAACCCTGAATGACTCTGAAGGGTTGATTTGTTGTCACAAGTAGCTGTTTGGCTCTGAAGATTGAAGGTATGAGGAATTGGTCATTTTCTTCGTTTGACTCATAGGGTAGGAGCTGGTTCAGAATCATGTTGCATGAACAGTTTTGGCTGTCAAAGCATGGATGGGTCAGAATCACAGCCACTTTGTCCTCTGTGTAGATTTGTTTCACCGAACCATTAATCTGAACCTGGGAAAGATTGTAGGCACCGAGCTCCATTATATCTTCTTGGCTTTGACCTTTTTCATCTACCCGTTTGATGGTGACACTGTTGTCATGGTCCACTGCATTGATGATCATCAGCCTAAAAGGCAGGAATTTGACATCAGATGTCATCATGAGACCAAAGGACGTGGCTATTGTGGTGTAATTCAGAGAGGGAACCTGATACACCGTTCCCAGGTTTTGCTCAGGCTGGACAACCTGAGACTGGAATCTCCCCTCCCATCCACTCACAGAAAGCACTGTGATGTTTTTATCACTGCTAATTCGAAATGTCTTGTTGGAAGACACAAACTGGGATTCTTCAACCTGCTTTGTCAAATTCACTGTCCAAACGATTCCTTCACCGAGGCTTGAGTTGGTGATGACATTGTTGTTAGCCATATAGGCGACATTGATCGTTGTGTTTGGGTGAAGGGTGGTCATCTTGAGCTGGTTATAGGTCTTGCGATAATAAGCAGCAATATTCTCAGGGAATGCAGTGATGAAACTCGTCCCACGATTGTCCAATGAAAGCCCTGTGAATGTTCAAAAGACTAATAAACACGTTCGTTTTGCTATTTTCTAATTCATTTTTAACCAGGGATAATCACCAATACTATTCTGCCACTATTAATAACATCATCAATGTCCTATTGCCGTAAATGCCTTTTTACAATTTGACCCATCTGAAACAGCAGGTGTGATATGAAGGTAGTTTCAAGGACATGACTTGAGCACAATACATTTCATTATAAAAAAAAGCATCTTATTAAGCACAAAATGTTTGGCATCTTAAATCAGTATTGGTGCATCGGTAGTAACTGTATTAAGTCAGAAGATAAAAGATTTGCCTGTATGCATTATTTACCTTGACTAAACATCCAAATGGTCAACAGAACAGCCAACATGACTGTGTTTTGCACATGCAGCTGTCGCTGGGGTGAAGTGTAAAGCTAGCAAAAAAAAAAAAAAAAGAGAAATATTTTTTTAAAACACTCCAGTACAAAATTCATATGAAATTCATACTTATTGTACAAACTTCATATGCAGACAACAGTAAACAATATTTTCCACTTCTTACAGTTAGTCAAACTAGAAATATGTAAAATGGAGA
The DNA here is from genome assembly GCA_032361165.1 of Enteromius paludinosus. Lineage (NCBI taxonomy): Eukaryota > Metazoa > Chordata > Actinopteri > Cypriniformes > Cyprinidae > Enteromius > Enteromius paludinosus. The sequence continues at coordinate 16,962,251 of JAUMHQ010000076.1, forward strand.
ATACCTGTTTTCAATATGTTTTGTCTCTCATTTGCAGCTGCACTTTTGAGTTGGGTAAAATGCATATAGTAAAACGTAATATTGGGAAATGGTATTAGAATTTAAAAAGAACTGTATTTTTTTTTTTTACATATTGGTGTATTAGCAATATGTAGAAAACTGATGTTTTTTTAACAGCCATAAAGTGTTGTTTTGAACTATAGCTGTATAATACAGTGGCTGAGAGAGCTCAAGCCACTGCACAAAGAAAAAAATAACACCTGCAAATTAAGAAAACTTCATCAATTAGACATCACATGCCCAGAACATGCTTACAACCAACACAGTCTCACGACCAATTCCTACATATTCGTACGAGGTGCCAAATTTGTGCCAATTCGTACTAATTTGTACGACTTCACTCGTACGATTTTGTATGATTTGTCTAAAACCACGTGATGGGTAGGTTTAGGGATGGGGTTAAGTTCGTACAAATTCATACAAATTAGCATCTCGTAAAATATGTATGATTTATAATAAATCGTATGAATTCGTACAAGTGAGGTCATACAAGTTTGTACAATTTAGCCACCTCGTAAAATATGCACGAATTGCCGTGAGATCAGGTTGTGACAACACAACCAAATAAAGTAACAAACCGCAAATACAATTCTTTATGTGGCTGTGTTTTGAACATTCGCAGCACTTTGCTGTCAAACTGGTTTGATTTCATTTCATTTGTTTTGTTTTTTTATTTGCCTTTTCTATTTGCACGCGTTTTCTGATGTTGCCGCATGTAGATCTCACTTGGCTGCCATACGCATAACAAGAATAAAAGATACAACTCTGATAATGAACAACATTAATAGTTTATTCTTCTGCCCATAAATACTAAATTCTATACTATACTAATAACTATCATTTAAATACTAAATATAGGATGTAGAATTTTATACAAAGTGCATTAAGTACAAAAAAACTGAATTATTTCATATTAATTTGTCTTTTTTATGAAAAAAAATTAGAAAAATTAGCTTGCATTAGAATTTTTTTTATAAAAAATAAAATAATACTTTTCAAAATGTTATAGTTCTATTCCTGCATCCCAACAACCACTTCTAAGGAAAACGTTAAGAAATACTTACTCAGTTTATCTGATTTAAAACATAAATAAATAAGTTTGTTTGTTTCATTGACTCGAGTGATCAAATATCCTACCTTATCGTGGCCGGCACTCTTCCTCTATCTGAACAGAAAATGCAGTGTATTCTCTGCTCATTTGGTAAAAGAACATTTGACATTCAAACGCACTTCGCTCTTCTTCCTATGTGGTTTTGCATAAGACTGCAGAAAGATTTGAGCCTTAAAATCAACAAGTTTCATATTACAGAGATGTGGAAATTCACCAACACCTTCACAGGACACTTTATCCCCTCAACATAATTCTGTTTCAAAAGAGTCAAAGGAAAACAGTGCAACAATTTCATCAGACACTGAACCGAAAACTGTTTGAATGTACACATCACAACCTTCAATTATATATTTTTTTCCTGAATGTTACAAAATAGAAATTTCTCAATAAACAACCTAAAAGTTTCTTATTTCTCTAAAGTGTCCACGGTCTTTGTATTTTCTCCAACAAACTTTGTTGGGAAAACATGACATTTATTTCAAGCTCTGACTTGATATGCCTAAAATCTGAACAAATAACATGTTTTTTACTTGAACTAAAATTAAAAAACAACATGAGCATGCTTTCAGGTTTTCTGAGCTGTCATTTAAAAACACTGGCATTTGGTCACAGCCCTTCACAGACCAAATCTGTGTACTCTCTGCACAGGCATATTTGGCATTCAAAACACTCATTTCCTTTCCTTTGCATGAAATAATCTAGAGTTTAGTAGCAAAACAAGACATAAGGCCTATTTTAATTCTTTTCATAAGGAAAACTTTCCCTGGAACTTAGTCTGTAAATCAAATCTGCAAGAAAATAAAACAAAGATGAAGTCAAATGTGTTTGTTTACTTCAAAACGCTTTGAATTGCTTCCTCCATTTTTCCAAATGGAATAAATCCAATGCATTTCCTTAAAATATTTCAACATTTATTACATGTGATTACAAATTTCAAACATTTTATATCTTATATACTGAAAAAAAAAGATCTGGATTTAGGTGATATAAGTATATATGCAAGACACCTCTAAAAAGCTAAGATATTTTAACGAAAAACATGTTACATAAAAAAAGTTGAATATCTGATTCTGGTGTCTTAGGCACAAAATAATTTATTTAGAGAAACAGCTTAATCAATAACAACAGAGTTTTCTTTTTAAGTGAACCATGTTTTGCCCTAAACTATTTTATGACAGACTTCTCAAGATATGGCACATCAAAAGGGAAAAAACAAGATGCAATACTGATTTAATCCTGCCCGCCCCCAGCATGACCTAGAGGTTTACGTGGTTCTCTAGGTTGACCCGAGTGTTTCCGTGGACCCTTTCCTCTCCCAGCCCCTTCGGTCCTTCCAGACCCTGTCCCTCCTCTTTTCCGTCTCTGGACGTGTTTAGGAGTTGCTGCTTCTTCTCTGAGAGCCTGAACCCACAAGGCATCAAAAGAACCTGGAGCTTGATAACCTGGCTGGTTCTTATCAAGCGAGTCTCTGGAGAGCAGAACCCATATACTGGGCACATTTCTGCTGACTGTGAGACTGTCCAAGCCAGCCTCGGGCTCCAGGGGCTCCCAGACCTCCTGAACTGTGCGATAGACCAGCTTGGTGTGCTGGTGTAGGCCGTGAACACGCCGCTTCATGATCTCCACACACGTGATGGCTTTAGCCACGCTGGGACCCACACCCGTGAACAAGATTTGGCGGCACATATTCTCCCTCAACCCGACGCTCACCTCTGAGTCTCCATGAGGGCCTGGATGATCTGCGGAGGCTGTTTTCTCCTCCATACGGCTTAAAGCAAACCTCATCAGGTTGCGGATTTTGCTGCCATCCTTCACTCGAACTTCTGGAGTGTCGCTGGGCAGTTCGGGGAACGGACACAGGCAGGGCTGTTCGACTGTGCGTGCTTTTCTATAGTTCTCCATGTCATGTAGCCTGCACCTGTGGAAATCGTGTATATGTAGTTTGTTATGCAAATATCCACGTATCAGTAAAGATACAATTTTCTTCATCTCATATTGTTTGTTTTGGTTTTAAAAACCCTGTGTGAAATTAAAATAGAATACAAATAATTCTAATTGTTTTGTTGCAGTTTACCTTTAAACAAGGGTGATTTATATTAATGACAACTTGGGGTAAAATTGCTGCGCGTTAAAAAAAAATTATGTTATAAATAAATATTTTTTATTTATTGCTTAGTTGATTTGCTATTTAAAACATACATGTAGTAACTGGAAAACAGCATTAGTATTCACAGCCGCTCATAAAACGTGACGTTAACACAAACTTACTTACCCTTCTTTTGCTAAAGTAGCGCTTTGGCTAGCAAGTTTAGATGGCTGCAGCGGTTTTTCTTATAACTGCTGATTTTTGGCGGTCCATATGACTGACATGGGGTCGCTCGGCTTCTACAATCTTTTTAATATGCCGTGTTGACCACAACCAAAACGACACAATTTATGAAATTCAAATGTTATGCTATTAGATCGCTTATCCACATGTAACAGCGTGTGACGTCACCTGCCGATAAAGTGACAGTCTGCCGTAAAGTGCCGCGCGTGTTGATGGGAAGTGTAGTTTTGAATTCATATTTTTATTATTAAGTCATTTCTAAAAATCGAATTGACCTAAGAACAAGTAAGTTAAATAACCAAAGCATTTACATATAAAAAAAATTTATGTCATGGGTTCTGTTTATTAAAATACTTTTTTCTTTACTCTTTACTTATGTAGAGTTATATATGCAGTTATACCACGCATAATATAAAGAGTTAATATCTTTAGAATAAGAATTCATTTTGTTCTCAATTTTATTATAAATTCCCCGAAATCTGGACAAATAATTGACTCTGTATCAAGTAGGTCTTAATTTAATTTTACACATTTGCTGCTCCTTTTCAAAGAGCTATTGTACTAACCGCTGATCTTATAAATGCTGTATATAGTTGCTGTAGCTCAAATCGTCCAGAAGAGACATTTACAAGAACACAGCGCCACCAAGCGTTCATTTCATTTCAATGACAGCCAGACTGATGCAGTGCAAAGATTCACTGAGAATAAAGCTCAGCTAATATTGTTAGGGTCTAGTCATATTTTAATAGGCCTAGCCTACTTTTTTTGATGCTGTCTGTAATAATTATGAAAGCTACTGCTATCTACTGACCTAATTATGGATTATGGTTTTAAGTTTAGTTTGGGCAGTCAATGGCATAATGGATAGGGAGTTGGGCTTGTAACCTAAAGGTCATGGGTTCGAGTCCAAGGGTGGGTGGGTGGTATTAGTGAATAACCAGCACTCTCTCCACCTTCAATACCACGACTGAGGTAAGACCCTTGAGCAACGCACCGTTCCCCCAACTGCTCCCCGGGCGCCGCAGCTATGGCTGCCCACTGCTCCGGGTGTGTGTATGGTTGATCACTTCTCACTGCTGTGTGTGTGTGCACGTTGGATGGGTTAAATGCAGAGCGCAAATTCCAAGTATGGGTCACCATACATGGCCACAAGTCACTTCACTCACTTTAATTTTAGATTTAGTAAGTTAAAACAGTTATTTTATCAAATTGTGTGTCTCTGGAAAATAGATATAGGCCTGTGTCGTTGTGAATGTTTTGTGTCTGTTTGTTAATGAGGGATCTGTGGACACCAGTGCATTTAAATTTTCAAAAAGTAAAAAGATAAAATTGGTCCCTTGGAGTAAGATGGCCTCCAGAATTGGCACAGAAGAGTCATGTTGTCACGGTGTTATTATTTTCCAATGTTATAGCTTAATTTTTGAAGTTGATACTGTTGTGAACTTTTTCCAAGAGACCCGGAGACGTTTGGATATCTCTGAAGCAGAATTTTCTCTTTTTTCCGAAAGCTCTCTTTGAGAGCTGTAGTCGTCGGACTCATCTGACTCATCTCAATCGCGTTTAACTAAGGCAGTGTTACATTTTAGTTCTTATAGGTTTCAAGGGGGAGGAGTATTGGGTAAATTAATTTAGATTGAATTCATATTGTCTTGCTATTATGACATATCTAAGATTAAAATCTGGGCACAAATACTCCAATGCCTGACTGTATAGAAGTCCTGAAATAAATCAAAACCTCTCAGATTAATCTCTTTGGGATTCTGTGTTGTTTGCCACCCATTAATCAATTAGTTTTTTTTACATTCTGTAAAACAATTGTTTTGTTTTTTGTGCTATAGCAGCTAAATTGTTTCGTTTATTTCCCATAATGACACACTGGATGATGCATCATCATCTTAAACCTAAGCTGGTATAATTTAACGCACATTGTTCCTTAAAGGGGTATATTTTACTGGGGCTCGTTGCTTGATAAAAGAGTCTAATGCCCCTGATTATAGCATCCTGTGAATTGCTAAAAGTGGATAAACTCGTGCTTGTCAACATTTGCTTCACTATTTAACCACATCTGCTGGCAACAAGTAGCCTATATGGTTGTTTTGCATGCATATTTGTAAAGTAGCATTCCATCAGATTAGTGCTTTTATAAACACCCATGTCGATCCAGACTTGGTATAAGAAATTGTATATTAGCATGCATAATTTGTAAACATAAAAAACACACTCAACATGTCTCTAGAGAAGAATATTTTATCAAAAAATAAAATAAAGGTGGCAAGCAATAAATTGAATTAATGCAGATGCAAATCAGGCCTGAGACAACGTCTACTGAGTGGATCCATTCCACACAGTAAAAAGCATTCAAAGAGTTTCTTTATTTAGGTCCAGTGATTAGAAGCAGGTTTAATTGGTCACTGCAGGCTTTGATGAGACATATGTATGCTGTGTAACATTATTTCGTAGTCACTGTATTCCATTTTGAGCATAAAATCAATAGATGTTAACAGACTGTAAGAAAAAAAAAATAAAGTATGAATGTTTAAAGCATCTATACATTAACAATATCGATGCAATTGCTAGACAAAATTTTAAAATGTCATTAATGTAATTTATCATTCATTTACAATAAATATACACGCGGTAATACAAATATGAAATAATGAACCTAAAGAATAGCATTAAAAAGCAATAAACTAAATTGTTCTTACCAAGAGGACTGGTGAGGGGTTTAGATATTCTGGCGTTTTATAGCAGACAGGCTTCTTTTTATCACAGCAGCGTGCACTTCGCCATTTGAAATTCTTTGTAGGGTCAAGAGACACTGAAGTGCATAAGCCCTTCAAAAGGTGCAGTGGTTGTTTCTCATCCCAGTGAACATAACGGACAGAGATTGGAGTATCATACTCCTCCTGCCAGTACCAGTCTGTAGTTAGTAAACTGCGACGGAGACCGATCCAGCCATCCCCATCCACCCTGGTCAGGTTATTAGCCATGTCTTTATGGACAGATTCAGTTATAGGACAGGCAAACTGTTTTCCATTTCTCATGCAGTACTCGCGAGACTCCTGCCAAGTAAGATGGTCCGTTCCAATCGCAAATGCTCCAGGGACCAACACACAGCCATGAAGATCTGGATGCATGAACACATGAACAGATTTTTACCTTTGGCCTTCCGCCAGCCTGGGTTGTGCACCATTCAAAACTGAACTGAGACCGTTTTTGCTTTCAATTCTAATTCAGTTCCTGAATGACACAGGACTGATAATCTGTCACTAATCGCTACTGGCAAAGACAGCTTGCGATGCCACTTCATAATTTATTTTAATAAATAAAAGTTTTGATGATGCATTAAGCAGATACGACCCTAAAAGCGCTGTCTCCGGGAATTCGTCACATGGGAATTTTGCTAAATACCCATTTTCAAATGGTTATATTTTGTATTTCTACATTGTATAATATTCTGTTTTATCAAATCCAATAGATCTCCTTAGTGTTTGTATGTATTTTATTTTACATTTATTCCAAAATAATAAGAAAAGACAGTAACTAAAAAATATTTCATTTGTCTGCTGTTATTTTTAACTTTACCAGCTGGTGTCGCTTTGCTCTACTAGAATTACTTTCTACATACTATTGAATTTTACACTTTAATTGCGTTTATTTTTATAGTTTTCTAATCCATTTTTATTTCCTTTTTTATTTATTACAGCCTCTCTCTCTCTCTCTCCCTCCCTATATATATATATATATATATATATACACACTACCGTTCAAAAGTTTTTGAACTTAAAGATGTTTCTTACGCTCATCAAGGCTGCATTTATTAGATTAAAAATCCAGAAAAAAACTGTAATATTGTGAAATATTATTTCAATTTAAA
>JAUMHQ010000076.1:16975604-16995604 GCA_032361165.1 Enteromius paludinosus
CCATTTTGAGCAAGTGACACGCTTTTGCAGGTTATCAACTAGGTTTTGCAGTTTGCACTAATAGTTTTGAGAAATGCCTTAACTGTTGTGCAAATGTAAGTACTGTTGTGGGAAATGCACCAAAGCGACTGAGAAAAACTGTAACATGTTTTTATTTCATGCATATAACGATTTTGTAAAATTTCATATAACACGTTGAAAATATTTGTACATATTATAAGCCAATAATTTCCATAATAAATTAATAAAAAAAATGTCAATATCTCAATAATTATTTTATTATGCTTTACAGCAAGTGTAGACCAAAATACTGCTTGGAGTTAGTGACATAACAACTTTGTCAACATGGGAGTCCAAGGACTGAAGACCTTCATTGAGAGCAGCAAAGGAAATTATTTAAAAAGTTGGGCTTTTAGAGAAAATATACTAATAATCGATGGATGTAACTTATACTACAATCTGTATTTTGAATGCAATTTGGATCAGATGCATGGAGGAGATTATGATGCATTTGAGGAGATGGTCATAATGTTCTTTGAGAACCTCAGAGAGTGTGACGTTCAACCTTACGTTGTACTTGATGGCGGCGCCGACCACACTGACAAAAAATTGGACACTTGTAAGAAACGAAAACAGGAGAAAATAAATGCGGCCATTGCCTTGTCAGCAGGGAAAAGAGCCAAGGTGCTTCCTATTCTTGTCAAAAATGTCTTCAGTCAGCTCCTTCATAAGCTCAAGGTGCCGCTGATTCAGTGTCTTGAAGAGGCTGATTGGGAAATCGCTGCTTTGGCACAAGAATGGAACTGTCCAGTTTTGTCCAACGACAGCGACTTCTATATATTCAACCTCAGGGCGGGATTCCTTCCAATCACACATTTCTGTTGGAAAGAGGTGAAAGTGAACAGAAACCAAAAATTCATCCAAGCCAAACACTTCACAGTAGAGAAATTCTGTAAATCCTTCAAGATGAACCCTGAGCTTCTCCCAGTCTTTGCTACCATCTTGGGTAATGATTATGTGAAGCTACAAAATATCAGAAGCCTGGGCTGGGAGAAATACTCAACGATCGACACGGAGCATGCCCAGATTAATGGTTTGCTTAACTGGTTATCCCAGTTCCCAAGGCAAGATGAAGCTGTAAGTGCTTTGCTGAGACTAACACGCAATAAAGAAAAGCCCCTCGTCCAAGAAGCTCTTTCCAAGGGAATCCAAGAGTACAAGCTCATCCCTGGCTATCTTGCCAAGTTCTTCCACTCAAAGACGATTCCACCGATAGCTTTAACAGGTCCACTGAAAGTTCTGCCTAAATGGACCTTGGAGCTCCTACTTGAGGGAAAGATGAGCTCTTCCATTATAGATGCACTGGTACCTCAAAGGGTTTTCATGACATTCCAGGTTGAAGATTTCCAATTGGCCTGTAGCAGTGAATCCTCTCGTCCCATACGCCAGGTCATTTACGGGTTGCTGTTGTTGGGAGAACAGCAGACTGAAGATAAACTACAGTTAGCCATGAAAACATTCACTAACACAAGCAAGTATTTTGTAGAGGAATATGGCAGACAACAATCAAAACTAAGCAGTCAGAAAGTTGAAGCTATAAAGACAAGGGTGATGGAAGGACTTCAACTGGAAAGATTATTCAAGGTAATGATCATATCTTAGCTGTCTTTTGAAGTTAAATGAACTGGTTTGTTTTTCAGTATTTGTCATTCTAATGTTTCCAGGAACCACACAATGTGCGACTTCAGGTGCTCCTGGACACCTTGGGTGTGTCGTCTGAGATGTTTACAGAGATTCCACCTGCTCTACGGCTGCAGCTTTTCGTGACACGTTACTGGCTAGTAAACGCACAGCCTCCACCGTCCAAGGTGCATCTTTGGGGGCTGCTGGTGGGAATGGTTTATGGACAGTTAAGCAGCACTCCTCAAACACAAAGAGGTATTGAAGTTATCAAGCAACATTATCCTGTTAGCAGAAGGCATTCATTATAGCATGCAATAAATGAATAAAGCAACCTCAGGCATGTGCAGTGTATGCCACCAATGATAATTGTGAGCAAATGATTACCTACATAGCATGGGGGAAATGGCAAAGACATTGCTGGGGTTCTTGAAATGTGTGCTGAGCAATTATGTACTTTAAATACATGCTATTTTTTGGTTTGGGGATTTAGACATGCTGTTGAAAATTAAGAAACTACAAACTGGCCGTAGAAAGAGCTCTCTGGACCATGAAACAGCTCATCTATACAGCCAGTGGCAGTCCTGCCTGAAGGGGAGCCTCTATCTCAATCAGTTACTCTGTTTTCCCGTATCTGAACCAGAGGTTGCACGGTAAAACATCCATTTATTACTCATAAACCATCTTGAACGCTTTCACAGATTATTTCATAATAGTTATTTTGCTTTGCATAATCCTGCTTCCTGGTTGTAACCTCCCAAATGTAATTTAAAGTGCTTGAAATAGAAATAATGATTCTTGTTTTAGTAAAAACAAACACACACACACACACACACACACACACATATACAGTATATATACAGTGAGGTCAATAAGTATTTGATCACCCTGTGATTTTGCAAGTTCTCTTACTTAGAAATCATGGAGGGATCTACAATTTTCAGCATTGGTGTATTTCCACTGTGAGAGACAGAATCTAAAAAGAAAAATCCAGAAATCACATTGTGTGATTTTTTTCATAATTTATTTGGGAATTACTGTGTCAAATAAGTATTTGATCACTTGAGTCAAAAAAAAAGAAAAAGGTTAATATTTGGTACAGAAGCCTTTGTTAACAATTCCAGAGGTCAAACGGTTCCTGTAGTTCTTTACCAGGTTTGCAAACACTGCAGGAAGGATTTTGGCCCATTCCTCCATACAGATCTTCTCTAGATCTGTCAGGCTTCGGAGTTTCAGCTCCCTCCAAAGATTTTCAACTGGATTTAGGTCTGGAGACTGGCTAGACCACTCCAGAACCTTGATATGCTTCTTGGCTGTGTTTTGGGTCATTGTCATGTTGAAAGATCCAGCCACGACCCATCTTTAATGCTCTGACTGAGGGAAGGAGGTTTTGGCCCAATATGTCACAATACATGGCCTCGTAGAATCATGAGCAGAGTGTAGCTGGACAAAACCAAAATAACTGGTCTTTGAGGGTCAGAAATCTGGCTGAAGCATATGATCAAATACTTATTTGACACAGTAATTCCCAAATAAATTGTAAAAAAAAAAATCATACAATGTGATTTCCAGATTTTTCTTTTTAGATTCTGTCTCTCACAGTGGAAATGGACCTATGCTGTAAATTCCTCCATGATTTCTAAGTAAGAGAACTTGCAAAATCACAGGATGATCAAATACTTATTGACCTCTGTGTATATATATATATATATATATATATATATATTTAAGAAAAATATGTTCCATTTACATATTCTCTTAATTTATATATGAAATACATACATGTTGATACATATTTTCAAAATATATGCTGCATGTGTGTGTATTTATATATGCATTATTAATATACACAATGCACACACTTTTTTTTGGATGCGATTAATCATTTGACAGCACTTAAAGACACATACACACATGCACACATTAATAATTCAACGACAAGGCTTCAATTTACAAATAAAAATTATTTTACTGTCTATTCCTCAAAGATTTCATAAAACATGCATCACAGCACAACTGTTTTTAACATTGATAATAATATGAAGAGTTCAAAGATATCTAAATATATCTAAATGAACATTTTAAGTGTGACCACTGGTGTTCTGGTGTTGTTTAGTTTGTATCGTGGAAGACTGGTGCACCAGATTGTTGAAGAGCTCAAGAGAGGAATGACAATGCACTCTCTGCTGGTAAAGGGCTCAGACACGGAGCGGCTCTTCAAACAGCTGAAGCATGCAGTTGTGAGTTTGACGGGAGAAGACTTCATCAAGAAAATGAGAACCGGGCTGGAGCGCAGAGCTGCTGGGAAAACACGGAGAGACTGCAACGGCCAGAACCAGGCTGTAGATGAACTGAGTGGTTGCTTTGAAAATCTGACATGTGAGGATACTAATGACTACGAAGAAGATGAAGATGATGGTGTTGGGAAAAGGAGAAAGAGTAAAGCCAAGGATAACAAAGCTGAAATTCCTGATGGTTCCTACACCATCCGTACCAGACACAAGGCTAAAGCTCGCAATGCTGATCATCCCTCTAAAAAATACGAACGGAGATGCTTCGAGTAGCCCTTAAAAGATTTGTGAAAACAACAAAAAGAAACATGTTTGACTATTGCATTATAATGAGGGAAGACATGCTTTCAGAACGGTTTGTCTACTGTATATCAATCACTTCATGTACAGTCTTGTTTTTGCCATCCTGTATTATTAATTGACAATCACAGCCTGATTTAAAAGGGTCATATGATTCTATTTCAAATGTTCCTTTATCTTTGGAGTGTTACAAGTGGTTAGTGCATAGATAAGATCCCTAAAGTTGCTAAATGAAATGTTCTGTATTAAAGTCATGACTTGTCCATGGTATTAATACATTTTGGGATGTATAAGTAATATGAACTTTTTAATTTAAGTATTAAATTATTAATTTTAATCTTTATTTTGTGTGTAAATAACAGATTTCTATTTCACTGCATAATGTATTAATAACTGTTTACATGTATTGTACGGTTTGTGAACAATTGAGGTAAAAAAAATTATTTCAAGGATTTCAGTGACTGAATGAAATTAAAATATTACTTGAAAATGTATCTAGTAGTGCATGTATTACATTGTTTTCCAAAACACAGTTAAATAATCAGATCAATCAAAATCAGATGCACATTTGTTTTTAAATTTGTAAAAATTTTATTGTACAATTGTGTTCTGAAATGACCACAACAGATTACTGGTTTCAGCTGTGCAAACCCCAATAAAATAAATACAATCTTAAAAATAGAAAGAAAAAAAAAAAACATAAAAAAATAAGCTTTTTACCTATCACCCTTCATTTGAACATTTTTATACCTTTAATATCAGTGTATTACAATGTTGGTTTTCAAAGCAACAGCAATGCCAGAAAACAGAAAGGGCAGAAAAGGAATATCGCCAATTAATAAATATGGACAACGTGATCATAAAGAACCACTATCCGCAATACAAAGGACAAACATGATCGTATACTGCAAGAACTGATATATAGTGTATCATCATTAGCTGTACCTCATTATCAAGATACAGTGTTGGCAGATGGGAATAAGACAATGCCGGTGGGCTGCACAGAGGTTTTTTCGGCATTGAGGGGTGAGAGGGGCGGGTGTTAGTGTCAGGACTGTTTAGTCAAACATTTCTGTAAACCCAAGATGAGCATCCATTTCAACGACTACTACATCATTAAACCTAACCGAGCACCAAGCAGGTGAGAAAATAAAAATCACTATAGGAAAAGCCAAAAATAAAGTGAAAAAGGCAAAAGCATCTCATTCAGACGGCCCTAATACCAGTGTATTAACATTAACAATAGTAACAATATAGTACTGATACTATGTAAATACAGAGGGACTGATAAGTTATCGTACAAGCCAGTTGTATTAATCATCAGTCTAATATAAGAACTAATAGTGCATGTACCATCATAAAGTGGGACCCTGTAGTCTTGTAACGCTATTATATTGTGGGTTCCTGTATCTTCAAATAGAAAGTCATTATAAAAGCAGATTAAGCCTTTGCAGTGCTTTGCTATAAACCAGAATCTAAACAGTGCCTGTAATCACTGTGTTATAAAATGAATATGGCATCCATGATGCTGTAAGTACATTATGTGACGATTTAGCACATCACGTATGTCTTAATGCACACACTGAGTATCACTGTGACCCAAAACATGAGATTTTAAGTGGTCGGTTTCGCAAAATACTGGACCCTTCACTCATGGTTCAACGCAAAATAAATGATTATTCAAGCATAATTTGGAATCTGGAATGCAAAAAAGGCATTATCCATGTTGTTCCACAAACCTCTAACAAGAAGTGCTTAAACAAAATGAGATTTAAAAGACGAAAAAAATCCTTTTAATAATTATAATAATAATAATGTCCAAAAACAATAATCATAATACATCCCCTTAAATCATGAATTCAGTACAGCCACTGTAAAGACACATACAGTATCTCATAAATAAAGTTCGCCCAGATGCTATGGGAAGTAGTACAGTCATAAAGCAGCACACCAAAGCATCTCCACGGGAAAGGGCACGTGTCAGAGATGACATTTCAGTCAGGACCAGGTCAATGCTCCACAATCAGCTTCTGGTCTTGACCTTAAAAGGTACTGTACATACAGGTCGGACCCGACTGATCACTTCAGATAGTTTTGTATAGCATGAGACCGGCCCGAGCAACATTCCAAACCACGCACCCCACCCTTCATATCTTGCACAAGACACAATGTGCGTCATACTTCATGGAAATCATCAGTGTCGGTCATCTTTTCTCCACCTCTGAGTCTCTCTAGTTTCTTTATGACCTCCGACACCACGCACACAGAAGACGTGAGGCCCACCAGGAACAGCAGATCTGCACAGAGAGGATGGTGCATAAATCAGTGAACAAACCACGTATTGCATGCACATCCAAAACAAAGCAAGTCCATTTTTTAATGACACGTTTATAATAATTTTATCAGCTCACCAACTTAATTGAAAAGTTTGAAGGTGGAGATTAACTTTTAAAAGGTTTCAAAAGGCTTATAATACATACTAAATGGTTTTTTTTTGAAAATCTAAAAGTGCACACAGTTTCCTGTAAGGGGTAGGTTTAGGTGTAGGGTCAGTGTAGGACCATACCACATACAGTCTGTACAGTATAAACACCATTATGCCTATGGAGAGTCCTCATAAAACACAAACATGAGTGTAAAAACTTGAAATATGTGCCGTGGCAACTAACTGAAATAATATAAGCTGAAGTGCTGCAATTACAAAAACTAAAAAATATATATCTAAATATATATATAAGCGGACCTTTTCACTGACGTAATGACGCAATAACGTGCACTTGCTAGCCTGTTTCATTTACGTGTTCTCCGAATGCTTAAGAGGAGCCTCGCCTAGCCTCTGAAGGAAGTGACTTGGGAGGACCAGTCCTGCCAAGGACGTATCCTTGACATTGAGAAACACCCAGAGTCTACAACCCCAGACCTGAAAACAATTGAGCACATCTGGGATGCCATGTCTCGCTCCATCCACCAACACCACATTGCATCACAGACTGTCCAGGAGTTGGCGGATGCTTTAGTCCAGGTCTGGGAGGAGATCCCTCAGGAGACCATCCGCCACCTCATGCCCAGGTGTTGTAGGGAGGTCATACAGGCACGAGGAGGCCACACACACTACTGAGCCTCATTTTGACTTGTTTTAAAGACATCACATCAAAGTTGGATCAGCCTGTAGTGGGTTTTTCCACTTCAATTTTGAGTGTGACTCCAAATCCAGACCTCCATGGGTTAATAAATTTGATTTGTGTGATTTTGTTGTCAGCACATTTAGATTTAGAAGTATTAAATAAGAATATTTCATTCATTTAGATCTAGGATGTGTTATTTTAGTGTTCCCTTTATTAAATTTACAAAAGACCAATAAATATTACAATGGTAAATTCATAACATTCTAGGAATGTTCCAAAGAACAAATCTTGTGATAAATGTTTTTTGTGATCTAGAACATCTATTTCTTCTGCATTTTACATAAAATTTTGGGCTCTGCTGCACATGTGAAAAAGAGAAGTTGTGTACTGTAGTTGTGTACTGTGGTTTCCTTTTTTTTTCTGGTTGCATACCTAAAATGCTGAGGCTCTCAGTTTGAAAGACCTTCTGTAGCGAAGGGAAGTAGATGACAAGGAGTTGGCCCATGATGGAGCCCAGAACAGCATAGCAGAAAATTCTGTTACTGCATAAGCCCATCTCATGCACCATTAAATGTTTTTTGTGATCTAGAACATCTATTTCTTCTGCATTTTACATAAAATTTTGGGCTCTGCTGCACATGTGAAAAAGAGAAGTTGTGTACTGTGGTTTCCTTTTTTTTTTCTGGTTGCATACCTAAAATGCTGAGGCTCTCAGTTTGAAAGACCTTCTGTAGCGGAGGGAAGTAGATGACGAGGAGTTGGCCCATGATGGAGCCCAGAACAGCATAGCAGAACATTCTGTTACTGCATAAGCCCATCTCATGCACCATTCGTGTCTGCAGGATGACAAAAACATGGATGAATCTCTGACACAAAATCCAGGCTCAAACACTAATCAAAGACAGCAAAATGCACTTTGACATTTGGAAATTTTTACATAAAACGACTCATAATGGCAGTGTTTAAGATCCTGCTTCCCCCTTATGTACTTAATATGTCCCTTGAGGAAACCTCTTTGTGCATTTTGTTCATTTTTGGTGTTGCATTATACCTGTGATCGGGAACTGAGAGCGTTGAACATATCAAAGAACACAAAGCATGTAAACGTCATGGTGGTGTCCCGTGGGGTTATCTCATTGTCCCGCAGCTAAAAAAAAAAAAAAAAAAAAAGGATTTATTCGACTGAAACAGAAAATCTAGGACATGCTTTAACGGTTCCTTGCAAAGCGTTTGACATTGTTCCTGCAGCTTTCGGGAGGCAATTATTTCATCAAATTTAATGTACTTCATTAACTACTACATTTTCCAGAATGGTTTCGCTGCTACTTTACCCACACAAAACAACACACTTATTAATTTTACAGCTTGTGTTTCAAGTGTTTCTAACCAATTAGAGTCTAGGCAAGGTAATGGCACTTGTGTACCAATGCTCCATATTACTTCTCAAGTAGACAAAAAAAATAAAAATAAACCACATAGTTAATACATAAACAGAGTTGCATGATACCTTTAAAACAAAAACAAGGCACAATGCAAACAAATCGTTTAAGTCATTTACCTAATGACCTGTTTTGAATATATATGGAACACAAATGAAAAACAAAGCAGAACACAAATGTTCAGGAAGGCATCACACGAGTATTACCTACCTCTCTCCAGAACACAAACAATGTGCCGCAAACAATGATGAAGGACGACACTAGGATTTTCACTATCAGGCTGCGCGTGATGATGCTGTCTCGAACATTCCTTGGAGGTTTGCTGATCACATCTTGATCGACAGGCTCCACTCCCAAACTAGAGGGAAAAAAAATTTAAGTTGACATAAGCTATGTTTGATGTTCTTACACTAAAATTGCAGTCCTGATCAACTGCGGTGATAAATCTGTTGGTAATCAGTTTATTACCTCTGGGCTGGTGGCCCATCCATAATGATGTTGATCCAGAGGATTTGCATGGCGTTCAGAGGGTTAGGAAAGTTCATAAGCGTTGCCAGGGAGATAAGGGTGAGGGCAGCAATGCTCCTAAAGGAAGAGATCATTTCGACGGTATTTATAACCTGGACGAGTATCTACAACATACATGCACATACATATATATATTTATATATTACTAGTCAGACCACATGCGTGTATGAAACAAAGTTTTATTCAAAAAAGAGGACATTAATAACTATTGTAGCTTTAAGGATATATCTATTTTTTATTTAGTATTTAGTGTTTGATAACTTTGTTCAATGTCTGTATATTTCCTTTTTGCTGAGGGGCACAGGTAAATGTTACATTTATTATAATGGGTTTCTGTGAAGATTGATTGAAGCTTAAATTAGAAGTTTTTTGTTTTTTTTTAAGTCTAACACATGTTAAAATCTAAAATCTCAATAATACTGTAAAGCTGAATGGCTCTAGCCAATGATTAAATATTAGGAAACATTTTTTATTACATATAAACAGGTCGTTGAATCTGTCCTTGAGATGGCATTTAACAAATATAAATAATATAACAACCTTGATGATCATAAGAGATCCCTTGTTAACTGAAAAATCTTAACAGCCCCAAAGTTTGAACAGTAGTGTATTCATATTAATCAAAAGCTATTAAAAATAAAAAAAACATGCATTTTTGTGACTATGGAGCACTACAAAATATTATAGAATCACACGGTTTAGGGATGTTTTAATTCAACATTACTGCCTCTGAAAGAAAAAGTCAGGACAATAAAAAAAGACAGAAAATCGAGGACACTAGATCCCTGGAAAAATCCATTTTAAGTTCAGCTAGGCTAAATCTTCAGAACAACTAAAAACAGCACAACCCATCTGGCTTCAGGTACACCACATATAAAAGAAATTCAAATGAGAGCATGCCAACTTACGTGCTCAGCTGAAAGCGCACAAAGTTCTTAACGTTGTTGTATATCCCCTTCCCTTCTTCAATAGCAGACCTGGATTGAGAAACAAAGACTTGAGGAAATGTGTAGACTCATCAGACGGCACATCAATAGCCCTCACAAGTCTGATAAAGCCAAAAAAGCAAGAAAGCATATGCTTACAAGATAGTTTGAAAGTCGTCGTCTACCAGGATCATGTCTGCTGCCTCTTTGCAGACATCAGTGCCAGTCTGACCCATGGCCACACCAATGTCTGCAGCCTTCAGAGCCACAGCGTCATTAACACCGTCTCCCGTCATTGCAACAACAGCACCAATGTTCTGCAGGGACTAAAGCCAGAAAGAGCACTAAGACACATGGGTATATGCAGAGTATGATCACAAACTATCTGTTTGGTGCACTCACCTTAACTATCTTTAACTTGTGTCTAGGGCTGGCTCTGTAGAATACCACTATCTGTGGAGACAAGTTACAAATTCAATTCATGGCATCCCTTCTCATAAGTGTTATGTTCAATTACTGTATGAATACATTTAAAACTATTTTCTCAATACCTCAAAAAGTAAAGGTACTATAAACCTTGTCAGCCGACAAAACGCTAGTGAAATTGAAATCTATCCAAAGCCCAACTGTGAGTCTTTTGGAAGGTTGTGCAGAGAAGATGATTAGAGTGTATGAAAGCATATTCATACCCTGGGCACTATCTGAGAGAGTTGCTGGATGTCCATCTGGTCCACTTCATCTCCAGACAGAGACTGAGAACCTTTGGTAAAGAGGCCCAGTCGACTTGCTGTGGTCAAGAGAGGCAACAAACACATATATTTGAGCAAATTAATTAAATACAAGTACATCCTGAATGTTTAATGTCCAAACTAAAATTATATAAAAATATAATATATATAATAGTACCATTCAGATATTATAGTATGCCCTAATATTTTGAAATACTTTTTTTTTATTTCACACTTAATCTAATAAATAATTTGTATTAGTAGTGATTCGTTTTTATGAATCATTTGATTCATTAATCGATTCAAAACTATGATTCAACAACACGTTTACATTATTACTCACAAAAAATGTCTGTAAAAATCATAAATCATTGAAGATGGAGAGACACGCACTGTGACAGAAAGGGAATAACATGGTTGAAAGTCCTACCAATTGACACTGCAGTCTCTTGTGAATCCCCTGTGATCATCTTCACCGCCACTCCAGAGCTGATCAGCGTCGCCACTGCCTCTTTCACACCCGCTCTGGGAGGGTCGATGATGCCCACGAGCCCCAGGAAGGTAAGAGCACCCATCTCAGATCCAGAAGCAAACGCCAGCACTGCCAGAGGACAGGACAACATCATCAGCTGATGCCAAAATCTGCTTGATCTCAATATTATTACTGTGTCCTCCACGAAATGCCTTTAATTAAAGGAAACTAATAAAGAGGAATGTCAATACGTGGAAGCACTTCTTCTGTGTCCTCAGAGACAACTTAATCTCATCAAAATAAACCAAATGACATGCAGACAGCTGTAAGCTGGAAAAGACTTGCCAACTGAGGATGCACCATTAGAGCTGATGGAAAAACATTCGGGTGTCATTTCAAAGTTATGTGTAATTTGCTCATGGCAGGAAAGTGGTTTGACATTAAGCCACAGTCTGGGAACCCAAATGAGTCGAGTGTCATGTATAGAACTTATCAAAAAGTCTCTTAAGAGTAGCATAAGCTGTAAGAGTCAGAAAATTCTAAAGTAAAAAAAGCAGGACATCGGAGATTCACATAAAGCAGTTAATTCAACAAAGTATATGCTACATTCTTAAGTACTGACAGGGGTAACACTTAAGTGTCATGTAAGAGCAGCAATGTCTACACATTATGCCACCCACAACTGCTGAATCAGCTAATTGTGCACCTGTAAGTCTAATACAGCATGTCATTAATGCATTTAATATAAGAGAATATGCTGTAACTACCCCTTTGCAGGTTTAGATATGTAGTCCATCAATTGTTTCAAACGTATAATAGCTTCTGTCCCTCCAAATTAATGAGATTCAATGTGTGCATAATGTGATGCAAAAGGAAACTTAGGTTGATGGAATTACACTGGCCCAGAGCCATTGAGAATCGGAGTTGTGACACTCCCATAGGCTTCCATAGGAACTCAGGAATGCGGAAGTAAAGCATGATCGGGGAGCAGCCAATAGTTCCAGCATTAAAGTCCATTCATTTCAGTGTTTATCCAACAGACTCGCCAGAAAGGTGAGGAAATTACAGCAGTTTTGGGCATTTTACCGCATTATATTACCTCTCGGAAATCTGGCCAGTAGTTGTATTAAATGAAACCCATCATAGTTACTGTTTATTTTTAGATAATAGGCAGTTATGTTATATTTGAAGTTAGATGGCGTAAGAAACTCCTCAATAGCAATCTTTCTTTTATTGGGTTAAATTGCGTATTTGCTGACCTTTTTTAACATTCACTTATACTTATTCGTACATGAATGTCATAAAATAGTACTGGGATGCGGGTATAATTGCACTTTTTAAATTTGTGTTTGATAATGTCTTAAAGCAAAACAAATATAAATAAACTAGTATGAAGGTTATTTTTCTTTAACAGCCATATCGGCATGTAGTGGTTAAACCATGGCTTTTTTTTTTTCTGGCCACCAAACGCCTCTAATTTGATTCTTTGCAGTGGAATTTAATAAAAAAGAAAAAACAATTTTAACCCTAAATACTGCGCTAATTGTAATAAAAAAAATTAATGCAGTCTCTGAGTCAGGGGTGTAATCGGAGCACAATGAAGATATGTACATATTTCCTATTTAGCCTAAATATCATATTTTTTTTCCATTTAGTACTGTCCTTCAGAAACAACAGACAAAATAAGTTGCATTTACTCTGATCTTCAAATTCAAAAGGTTTTCATCAACAGGCTCTTAATCCATCATGTTTCCCTCTGGATCATCAGTGAGTGTTTCAACGTAATAGTTGATTATAAGTCCCATGCGAGTTGTTCTCAGTGTGAAAATATAGATCTCAATATCATAAAATCAGTATTTTGATAAAATAATTAACATGCACACAGTAAAGTGTATGTAATATTTTAACCACCGATGTATATAAAGAATAGGGCAATCTCAATGCAGAAAACTGGGTTTCTTGTCATCATACCACTCCACATAGCATTTTCACTGCTGTAAAGTGAGTAAGAAATGAAAGTGCTGTACCTCTGAGACCTGCAGTGCCCATGTAGCTCTTCTGCTGCTGGTAGAGTTCTCTCTGCTGATGGGTCAGAGGCAGAGTGACGCCTTTACTGTGGTAGGAAGTACAGAAGCGGATGACCTGCTCATAGGCACCCTTCACAAAGAATGTGGCAGGTTTATCCTGTAAATCAGAAGCAAGGAAAGATAATTAGTTAGTCTTTTAACTCTTAGCAAACTTTTTAACAGCATATTCTGTCACTGTCCAATACTAAACAAAATGGCTAGTAAAGTGACCAGTTTTTTGGGTCGACATATAAAGGGTAGGCCAATTTGAAATTAATGTCACCACAAAAATGTACTGAAGCTCACACAAATAAATCAAAGTCTTTGTGCATGGTCATATAGCTGAAACAACTGCTTGTAGACTGTGATAAGAATTAAATTCTAACTATTCCTTACAAATTAATTCCAAGACATAACACAGAAAACAAGAGAACCCAGCAATAAGCTCTTCCTATGCAGCAGCCCGGTGAGCGCTTTTCTTTTCCAGTGGACTGAAAAACACTTGCACCCTGACAACCATAAACCGAGAGAAGCTAGAAACTCAGATTGGATCTTAAGATTTCAAGAGAGGTCTTTGAGATAGCTCAGTGTGAGCCCGAGAGTAGTGAAAAATAGCCAGACAAGAGAGAAAGCATTTGGGTGCTTTCTATTCATTTTAAGAAAAGCCATTTTTTGAAGGGGGTTCATTTGGTGCATCAGTAGGTAGTTCAATGTGCACTATTGTGATGCTGCCAAGTAATTTTCAGCTCCAATTACAGTACCTTGCACCATCTAATCTCTTACATTTACAAAGTGTGTTCTACTATGTGGTCCAGCTTACCTGCTGGGTGCGATGGACGACACGGACTGCCATCCACTTCTGCTCTGAGGAGAAAGGAATTTCTTCCAGACGCACAAACTCCTGCTGCATCCCCTCCAAACCCATCTACGTATAATAAACAGAAAATGTGGTCACATACTCCGCACACTTGAATCTTTCAAAAGAAAAATCTAATTTAAAAGAAACCTATCAATTCTGGTTCAACAAAATACGTCTGATAAAAGTGAGCGGATACATACAAAATCAGCATATGAAGAAAGGCAAGGTCAGATGAAAACATCAAATTAAAAATTAAGTCTTTGTCGTATTAAACCGCAAATTTCTGATGCATTTCAAGTGAAAAACAATAGCAAGGATGGCCAAAAATAAATGGAATGGAAGTTAATGGGAACCAAAAATGTTTGGTTACTAACGTACTTAAAAATATTTTGAGTGTGTGTTGTGTGTGTTTCACAAATACATAGTCATACAGGTTTGGAATGACATAAACCCTGAAGGTTCAAGGCTGGCCTTGTGCAATTCTGTGTAAAACGCTGAAGCATTGCAAGAACCCACCCACATTTTTTTCAGAAAACATAAAAATCTAGTTCTCTCTGTCCTTAGATTTGCATGACATTTCTCTCAGTTTAATCCCCATGTAAACGTCCCTGTGGAGAAAACAATGATATTAGAGTACCAGACTCCACACAACCGGGAACCCTTAGGGGACATGCTGTTGCCACAGTAACCTGTTCTATGGGGTGTGAAAGCGTGTCTACTCATCTTAATTAGCACGAGCAAGCAGAACCGATTCAAACACTGTTTGCCAAAATGAGGTGACATAAGGTGACAGACAGGACCACGCAGACATCATCCCCACAGTCGGCTGCCTCTTGTTTGCACAGGTGGGCAGAGCCACAAGGCACATTCAACAACATCGTTTGGGTTTAGTTATGACACAGTATTTTCATGTAGTATCACCAAAGAACAACAATTAGCAGCATACTGTACCTTCATAGCCAGGGCAATGAGGGCGCCTTCGGTAGGACGGCCCATCAGGGTGTTGCTCCTGATTACTGCATCATTGCACACACATCCCGCCTACGGGATTTCAGACACCAAAAGAAATGTGTCACACAATGATATCCGAACAGCTCTGCATTTCATCATAACCTCTGCTTAGACTCACCTCCACAATCTTGGTGATGGAGGAGTTGGAGAAGCCGTGCACCACCTCACCATCCATCAAAACCTCACCAGAATTGTTGTACCCGACGCCAGTAACCTGTAAACAAAGCCAAACCAGGTCTAGGAGATCTTAACATCTTAAAGTTCAAATGAAATGGCATCTAACTTAAGTAGTGTGATGTTTACGATTATGATACAAACGTAGGATGGACTCATGAAATGTGGGCTATATACGGCAGGTATTTGGAGGTAAGACGTCTTGGTGATCTCAGCCAATAGGGAAGCTCTTTATGATCTTACTGTATTTTGAGGAAAGATTACAAACTTTAACGAACACACAAGGCTCAAGCCCTGACCCCAGATGACTTTAGCAGTCTTTAGCAGAGCTCTGTTCGCAGCCCACGGGGATGTGAAATAAAAAAGCATGATGTAATAGACCTGAGAGAAGCGACCTAGTAAGTTTAAAAAGCGAGAGACTCAATCTACTCTTCAGCTGACTGCTTTGAAGATTTATTAGAGCAGGCCGATGGCACGGCAATCCATTCAGGACTCTGCACTGATACCATCAGGCTCCTGAGACATTCCACTTGTTCTTTAGAGAGAAGCCCAGAGACTTCACTTTAAATCGATAGGGCTCATGAAACATCACAGCTATTAACGCTTAAGATGACGTATTTCTAATGTGGTGCGGCTGGTTATGATGTCCTGAAACCAGCCTACTCTTAATCTTAGTGTCTAATACTTCATGTTTTGAAAGAAGTCGTTTATGCTCACCAAGGCTACACTTATTTAATTGCAAAAATATACGTCAGTATTTGATTCTAGGCTCATGTATCTGAATGGGGGAATTAAATCACTGCATAGAGGTTCTAAAGTGCTATTAAAAAAATCATCCTAGAATGGGAGCTAGCAGAAAGTACTTACTAACTTAGAAACTCAATGCTCAACAAATGGGTGTAGTGATTGGGTGTCCAGATACTTTGGTCATGTACACTCTCAAAAAAAAAAAAAAAAAAGGTACAAAAGCGGTCACTAGGGTTGTACCTTTTCAAAAGGTACTTCCCCCGCGACAGCTTTTGTACATGTATTTTTGGGAGTGTAGTGTATTTTATCCTCCTGAACTTTTCAAGGCCCTTACCTCAGCGTGCTGTCCGTCAGAGGTGAACAGGTGAGTGACTGTCATCTCATTTTTAGTAAGAGTGCCTGTCTTATCGGAGCAGATCACATTACAGCAGCCTAGGGAGGAGAGGGAGGTTAATACACACAACCAAGAAATTGTGATTTGCATTAAATTATTCATATCTGTCAAGAGAAAATGGAAATGAGGCCCAGTACTAAAAAAGACTGAAACAAAACACCTACACACAAGTTAAAACACCCTTAACTATGGTTAAAACGTAAATATTTGGTTTCAAGTGGTAACAGCTTTACATGTGGCTTACCTAATAAGACGTTGAAACGGCTTTTATTACTTTTAGTGATATAAAATATAATTACGTTTATTTTACGAAAGTTTCAGTTCTGGAAGGTGATTGATTGTCCTGGAAACTTTTCTACACTCTTTGCCCCTAAGCATTCTTGTATTACCATCTGCAGTTAGTCAAACATGAAGCTACATTCAAATATTGTTTTGTGGATGAACTCTTCTGCAAATTGCATCAAAACAATCCTGTTCGTGACCACGTTAACAATATACTGTAGCCACAAGGGTTTTTTTCCTCTGCTTGGCAAAAGTGGTTTTTCATAATTAGTAACCACATTTGAAAATGGTGCTAACCATAGCAATAAACATTTCTTAAAAATATTACTGCCACCCACAAGAACATTTGGATCGGATTTAATGCATCTACTCTGCATTAAATTAGTGCATGATCAGTGCAACTGTGGCTGGTCATTTGACTCTGTGGGCTGACTGATTCTCACATGACTCATTATGCAATGCCACTGAGGGGAGAAAGAACCAAAGTGACTTTTTTGTTCTCCTGTGAGCTGTCTAACAGGAAAAAGCTACACAAGGTCTTTGTCCGAACATTAGACAAGAGGTACTTTGACAACAGATTCCAAATAAACTATAGCATGCCCTTCTGTATTAAATAGATCAATGCATTTTGTGAACATTCAACCTTTCTGTTCTGATAGGGTAATAGACAGCATGACAATTTTACATTTCATGAATGTAAATTTACGACTTTATAAAAGACCTTTTTAATAAGTAAAGAAAACATAAGAAAAAAACATAACAATACACTAATATGGTCTCTTCAAAGAAAAATAAGAAAAAACCCAAAAGATCACAATTACTTGTTAATTTTTTTTTTTTACATAAATGGCTTGAATGTTTAAATATACATGCTCTCAAATCAGAAAAAAATATTTACTTTTGTGATCACACTGCAACAAATTGATGATTTGTTTGTCTTGTTTTCCAGCATGAATGTCTAAAGATTCTTAAATCAAGACATATTTACTTGAGCAGTAAAATCAGATCTTTTCAGTCTTTCTGATCACAATTAAGTGAGTTTATGATTAAAACAATTCCAGTACAACATGAAAACAAGTTTTTATTCACCACAGACTCTTTTTCTCGTTTTAAAAATAAGAAAACCAGACCTAACATGTTTAATTTGTATTTTATCCATAAGTCTTTAAATCTTAATTAAAGGAGCTTTACATTTGTTTAACTGGAAAACAAAAACATACTGGGGAAGATATTAATTTTGAAGCACATGCAACATTTAATCATTTTAGAAATGTAAGACTGATTTAAGATCTCTTTAAGACCTGCAGAAATTCTGAAATTGGCACAGAAAAAAATAAATAAATACAAAAATGTAAAAGTTATTTAGCATTATGCAAATAATTAACTTTCACTATTCATTTTAGCTGAATTATCCAGATAGCGATATGACCGGATAAACTTGGATAAATAAATATGTTTCTTTGCGGCTACAGTGAACTTTGAAACCATTAGAACACAAAAGAGTAATGGAAACCCATAAAGTACAATGCAATATAAATACATTTCTCTGATTGGCTTAAAAGACGCTTTTGTTTACTTTTTGTAAGATAAACACTTTTGTACTACATGATGTTTGTAGGAATAAAGAACAAATAAACATACTCAGCGTCTCCACTATAGGCAGTTTCTTAACGATCGCCCGTTTCTTCACCATCCTCATAACCCCTAGTGCCAAAGTCACCGTCACTACAATGGGGAGACCTTCTGGGATAGCTGCCACAGCAAGGCTGAAGAGAAGAGAAGAGTAATAAAACGTAAAAACTACATGTCAAGTCAAATCCCTCACGGTAACTGTCTCTGTGCTGGACTCACAGATTAAACACATACCTGACACCTATGGTGAACATGTCCAGAATGTACTTCCCCTGAAGCCATCCAACCATCATGATCACCCCTGAAATTGGAAATACATTAGTGCCGTCACAAAGAACGAATACAGGATATGACAGAAGAGAAACTAGGGTTTGCATTTTTAATGAGATGGCATGCATCACTAACTCATGAAAGTGCAATGAATGTTAATTGGACAATCTTAACAAGATGTCTACCGATTATCCCGAAGGAATAAAGGGAGAGCTGTTTTCCCAGCAAATCCATGCTTTTCTGTAATGGGGTTTTAGGAGCCTGTTTAAATAACAAAAATAAAAGTAAATATGAAGCAAAGGTGTTTTTTTTAATAATGTCAGTCTGTCTGGTTTATGCTTGATTACCTCCTCTGCTTGCATCATCTTAAAAACTTCACCGAATTCAGAATTCTCTCCGGTGCCTATGACAATGCCCTACAATTTAAAAGCAAAATTGTTTTAAATGAGTGCAAATATCATCTGCTTAATCCAAAGAAAATAAACAGGAATGTCTAAAATCAAATTTTAATGAAATAAATCGCTAAATAAATACTACTTTAATATAATAAATTAAATTACGCATCAACATTCAATTATTTCTCACTAAATGAAAAATAAAACAAATTAATTAAACATCTCAATGACTTGACATTAAACTTTAGCACATTTCAAGCAAATCAAAACTCAATTACTGTGCACAAACATGTTTGAAAGGGGGCTTTTGTAAAACTTGCAATGGGATATTTTGTTATTTTTGGTGGTACCTTGTAGTCAGAGTCATCAAACTCCAATTACAAACATTTAATAGCACCTTGGCCTTCCCACAGGGCACCAATGAAATGTTACCTTATTTAAACATTTATCTAAAATGTTTTCAAAATGGAGTTATACTAAAGAAAAAATTAAACAAACAAGCAAGCAGTGGGGAATATGTACAATTTTATGAATGAAGGCAGCTTGAAGTACGAGTTCTCTAAGGAATTCTTTGGGGGGTAGATGGCGGTGCAGAACTAGTGAAGTATGAGATGTAACTTTACCTTGGCCTTCCCACAGCGCACCAGAGTTCCCATGAAGGCAATGTTACTACGGGACGTG
>JAUMHQ010000076.1:17019145-17033645 GCA_032361165.1 Enteromius paludinosus
ACCTTCCAAATAAGGCAAAAACAGACTGTTTCATTCTAGGGTCAAATTCTAGGGTTGTAAATGGACCTGTAAAATGGCATTTTTTCCCCCTTACCTAAGCTACATACCTTCTATGTACATATCAGAGAAAAATGTAATGCATTCAATGGCACCTTTAATGGATTGACATTTGCTTGTGTGTTTTCATAATAGACGGTATTTGCTTAACAGCTGTGACTCAGCACCCACAGTTTATTTGCATACAGCACTCGAAACATGATTGTCGTGGTAATCTGTCAGGTACCTGGGAGACCAAGGTCAGTAATCGTGAGAAACGACAGCAGAAGCGGAAGGACAAGACTCCAGGTGATGGGTCAGGCAGCCCAGTAGCGACAGCCGTTAGTACCGTGGAGGAAGTCCAGACCGCACCAGAAGAACCGGAAACCACCGTCACCACCACTGTTTCTACACCTCCAATCCAAAAAGAAGTGGAGGGTATGTTTACAGCTGTTTTTTTGATGCATAACAAGTGGATGTATAATAGGGCAATCAAAATCTGTATTTTTTTTCTCCCCCTTTTTTAGTTGGCCCACCTGAAATTGAAGCAAGTTTTGTACGAAACGCTGTTGTTTCTCAAGGTAACCAGTTAATTTTCAATGTTAAAAAGTTTAAAATGTTTTTGTACTGATAATAATCATGCCTTCTGTGGTCTTGTAGTGATGCCGTGTTGGGAGGAAGTGCTGGCTGTTAACAGTTCTGGCTGGAACGATCTGGGCTTGCAGCTTCCTCCTCAGATGGCCAGTGTTCAGGCAGAGAGCTGGACCAGTGTGACCGCTCCAACAGAGCGTCAGACTAATGAATCCTCTGTCTGGCCCCAAGATATGGAAGGTGCTGAAAAGTTCTTCTATTAATATATAAATTTTTTTTTTTTTTAAATAGTACAAAAGATTTCTATCTCAAATAAATTCACACAAGATATTATGCAACACAACTGTTTTTAGCATTGATAAAAATAGGAAATGTTCCCTGAGCACCATATCAGCATATTATAATGATTTCTAAACGATCATATGACACTGAAGACTACAAAACTTGTTCAAATGTGTAATAATATTTCACATTTTTGTTCAAATTCAGCTTTGGTAAGCATATGCGTGTATACTAATTTTTGTTTGCTTTTCTTGATACAGGCTCATGGACTATTGTGGATGAATCTCATATCCAAGCTTCATTCAGTGGCTTGACTGCTGGTAATTTATTAATAATTCATGAAGTGAATGCATAGCCAAAGTAGATTTCTCTAATGCTCAATATCACCAGTTACTGTATGATTTATCACATCTCAGTGTAAAAACTAGACCCGCGAAGATAAAGCATGTAGTCTTGTGTTTGCAGCGCCTGACATGAGTTGGAATGCTCAGCCTCCTGTGCCAGTGGATGACAGGTGGTCTGGAATAAGTAAGAAAATCTATCCGTGCCCAAAACCTGTTTTGACTCACAAATTTAGAGTCACAGACTTACTGAGAGTTGCTGTTGTGTTCCTAAAGACAGTGCATCTGAATCTGGTGACTGGAACTCTCCGTCAGAAGAGTGGGGAAACTTTGATCAACAGGCTGTGAGTGCTGCGCCACAGGAGCCGTCGTCGATCCCAGAAGTGGCACAGGTCAGTCCGTCATGCAGCTGTGGGCCTGTTGAAGTGCGCTCATTTTTTTTACCTCTCTTAGGAGCAGACCAGGGTCTTGTGAATCTAGAATGTGTTTCATCCGGTGCTACATGCACTTTTACAAGCTGTTTGAACTGAAATGTGTGTTGGGAGTGTGAGTCCACAACCACCCTACAATGATAAAGATCCACCTGTAGTTTTATTTTGATTTAATAAAAATAAGTTGCCCCTTCTGAAATCAAGCCATTCTCAAATGCATGTTGGTGTGGAGTCACCCCGACAGAGGCCACTCCCACAAAAGTGGCTAGATTCAGCTGTTTGGTTACCAGCATTCTTCATGCAATCTTCTTTTTGTGTTCAGCAGCTGAAATTAATGAACATAGGTTTGAAACAACTTGAGGGTGAATAAATGACAGAATTTTTCTTTATTTTCTTTTATTCCTTTAACCAAGCAGCCGAGCTAACAATGAAAACCGCCTATATTTAATTTCTTTCCGTTCTACAGGAGTCTGATAACGAGAAAGATAAAGACGGAGCTGTCGCCCCTGGTAGCGGAAAAGCTAAGAAGAAGAAAAAGAAGAAGAAGAAGGTGGAGGATGCTGGACCTTCGACTCAGGTGAGGATATTACCAGAAAACGTAACTGATGTTATGTCAAAGCTAATGCAGAATACATGCATCATATTCAGGCGCAGGTGAAAGTTGAGAGAGACGTGAGCATTGCAACACCGGCACTGAGCGCAGCGGGAAACATCTCAGCTGCCACAGCAGGGGTGAGATATGTTTTTCAACATTCTTCTGGCTATTAGCAATAAAACAAGGTTCTAAATATGTGCTGGCTTCTCAACAGCCACGTGTAGACGACACCGCACGTGCTGTACCATCAGCTCCAGTGCAGACGCAACGGAGAATGACTGGACCCGAGCCGAACGACAAATCCACTCCTGTACCAACACACAGTACGTTCAATCACCATATAGACCGCAATTCCAAGTTCACACTGCACGGTTTTCAAAAAGGTTGGGTCACTGTTGCTTTCACACTGCATTACTGTCTGGGGTAGCTGTTCAATATAGCACAGCAATACTGTGTACTAATGACCATGTGATATTTCAGTTTTTCTTTTATAATAAATCTGCAAAAATATCAACAGTTCTGTGTTTTTCTGTCAATATGGGGTGCTGTGTGTACATTAATGAAGAAAAAATGAACTTTTTAGCAAATGGCTGCAATATAACAAAGAGTGATACCCACTGTATCTATTGACATTATCTCAGAAAACAGGACCTCACTTGGCATTTTGTATCACAATTAAATGTATCTTGATTTATGAATCTTAAGACATTTGTACCGGGAAAATAAGACTAAAATCTTAAATGAAATCGGGACTGTTTTACAATGTGATCAGTAGATCTCAGATCTTTTTTTTTTTCTCTCCACCAGAAAAAACAGATGACAGGGAGTCTCCGAAACAACCAGTCAAAAAGAAGAAAGCTAGAAGAGAGACATGAACCTACAGAAGTGATGAGACAACATATGCAATCGTGGGGTTGTACAGAATTTCATACTTCCTGAGTGACTTGTTTTTTGATACCCTTGAATCCACTGTGTTGTGAATCCCATCCTAGTGTCTACATCCCATTAGGTAAAATCTAGACTAAGTACTGTAACGTTACACTTCACATGAAGGGACACTTCATTGAGTTTTTTTATGTATGTTAATTGCTAATTACAGTCAATTTGATATGATTTGTATTCGCAGCAGAATCGTTTTTGTAAGAAGATCTTTGCAATCATCCCAAAGCACTAGGGACGTATCCGAGAACACTTAAGATACACGCACAGGATCCACCGGGAACCTATAGATCATTGAGCTGTTACATGAGAGCGTTGTCTTATCCTTAATTTATGAAACACTAAGGCGGATTAGAGTGCACTAACATAGCCGGAAAAAACAACAAATCAAGCCATATGTGAAAACCGCAACGAACTCTGAGAGACTTGCTGCTGGTGAGCACGAGTAGATGATGCTATTATCAGACAAACAACTTATTAACCGTTCGCTTTGGTGAAGTAGTGGTGATGTCGGCCAGGTTTTTCGTGATCAGTGTTACACCAGGTACAGCAGTGTCAGGAAAATTTCAATGCCTTAACTTGTGTTGCGCAAGACGGCAGCAACGATCTGTCAGCTGCATGCTGTTTCCTCTTTCGTATTTATTGGTTAATATAAGTCATATTTAACGAGTAATAAAGATTAAAGAGTTTCTTTGCACACCCGTGTCATTGTCTGATTATTCTGACAACAGTTTTCATTTATTTGATGCAAATGACTTTTAATTATACAGGTGCGTCAAGTTTGAATATGTCTGTAGCACAGGTAAGACGCTTCTGATGTTTTTTCGGTTTCAGAAGTGGCTTGGTATCCCTTTTCCTGAAGATGTCTGAGCATGGAGACTCATAATGCACTGAAACCATCTACTGTCCACTACTTGTCAAGCTCTCCTAAGTGTTTGATTTGGCTTTGCTTGACTGTATTCTCGAACTTGCTGTCGTCCCTACTGCTTGTGCAACTTTTCTTACCCAATTTCTTCCTTTTAGTCAACTTTGCATTTTAAGGACTGGTTTACCCAAAAATGAAAAATTCAGTCAGCATTAATTCACCAAAAAAAGTTTGTAATCAGGCTGTTTTGAGTCACCACTGACTTCCATAGCAGGAAAAAAATCCAAAGCAAGTCAATGGTGACCAAAAACAACCTGATTACAATTTTTTTTTTTTTTTTTTTTAAATATCTTTGTGTTCGCCAGAACAAGAAATTCACACAGGTTTGAAATTATTTGAGGGTGTGTAAATGACAGAATTTTCACTTTCTTTCATAAGTTTGATACTGCACTATGAATAGCTAGCCCATTCAGTAATGAAAGTTTTGTGACCTACCCTCTTTGTAGAGGGTTCTATTTATTATTGTTCTTTTAAAGAACAAGAGATACCTTGCATGCAGGGATGACCCAGACATGAAAATGTGATGTTTATAATGCGCATGCGTTGTGATACTCTCTAAAACGGCAGACGATGTAACTCCGGAGGGAAAAACAACTTATTTTTGTAGCATCGCAAAGCTAAAGTTGGGTCACTGATGTCCCATGGACTGTTCAACCAACGTATCAATCTGTCTCCAGCTTTGTCTTATTGCAGTTGCCAGATCAGCTTTGCTGTAGTACATCAGGAAACGTGGAGAAATTTTGCAAAGTCGTCCTCTTATTGTTTTGGATTTCATCTGTAAACTGTTCTCAATCTGTGTTTTTTCACTGGAGAAAGCAATAAAATGGATTATACACTTTTAATTTCAGATGCAATGAATTGTTAAAAAGTTACAAATGTCTCACTGGATTTGATTCACAGGCCATTGACTGATGGACATTGTGTGGTTTCATGAAGATTGTTGCGATGTGTTTATCAGCAGTTTGAACTATTATTCTGATGGCACCCATTCACTGCAAAGGACCCATTTCTCCAAATCTCTTCTGATGACTAAAATGTACCTATATCTTGGATGACCTTTAGGATGCAAAAATCTTGATAAAATTGTAATTTAAAATAAATAGTTTTTGATTCAATTATTCTTTAAAGAGGGATAAACATTGTTAGTTCTGGTTGACGGTTAAATGACTTCACCTTACAATAAGTTTATAGAGGCTCTCTGCAAATCTCTAAAAACAGTCACAAAACACATGAGACATATAGTACATTAACATTTGTTTTATTAAATCATCATAAGGCCGCTGAGTAGTGTGCAGACTTCTTAAAGAGAAACATGCCCTGTGTTCAGAGCATTGCCCACTGATACGCCCAATAAGGCACATTTACAAACATCGGATCCATCACCCCACCTGAGTAGTGTGCAGCCTATCATCTGTACATATCAAACTATATCATTCACGGCTGAACAACAGCATTTTCCAAGTATCTTCTATGATGGTGATGTGAATAGTTATCAAATATAAATTCTCAAAGTGAACAATAAAGACTTTTACTAACCCCTTATAAAACTCAAATCAAAGGTGTTTACATGTTTTAACATGCTGGTGAAAAAAAAAAGAAGAATTTTTGGTATCTCTGCCTCAATGACATGTGATTTCTTCCTTCAATGACCCAACACCATTTTTTTTTAAATGTTCCATCACAAACTCAAACAAACTAGTAAAGAGGGGAGCGATATCCCCAATCTTTCACATTCACACACAAAACAGCAGCAATCGAAAAACAACGTATGATTTAGTTCTCAGTATCACAAATGTATATCCATACGCACAGATCCTTCTGAAACATCCACGTATCTGGTGACTGAACTTTCAGAGAGTGTCAGAGAGGACTAAACTACGCAGATGATGTTTGGAGGTCAGACAGAAACAAGGCATGGCACAAATAAGGTTAAGGTTAGCCAGTTGAGGCCATTATTCAGTCTAAATGTCAGCACGGACACTTCTCCAAATTCATGAGAAGTTTTAAATGTTTAAATATGAAATTAAAGTACAAAAACTATTTCTTTAGTCATCTGCATAAGTCAGAGGTGTCAGTTTAAATGTTGACTGTACAAATAACGGGTCTCATTTCTGAACACCAACCAAAATGACCAGTGTAAATTGTTCATAACCATTTGTGTAAATGGTTGCATTGAATGTAGTTGGTTTATGATTATTACTAGCACAGACAAGAAGTAAACGAATGCAAAAATTATTTCACAAATAGACATTTTTTAAAGAACGGATTATGAACCATAGCGCATTAACTTAATGCAGCATTATGATTCATTACAGAAATATATTAAAGAATGGTTTTAGAAATATTAGTGCATAAGCACATTTAATGCAATAATGGTTGGTGAGCATTAGCGTATTTAATTTGATTTAGTGCTGCACCTTATACAAGAAAGGTTTACAACTGATAGCGTATTTGATTCATTACTTCCAATATTACAGCAATCAATTCAAGTTTAACAATTTACCTAAAAATGGTTTTATGAAGCTTAACGCAGTTGAATGCAACAATTATATCGAAAAATGCTTTTAGGAATGTTAGCATTTCATATAACTTCATGCAACAATTTACTCAAGAATGGTTTTACAAATGTTAACGTATTTGAATCAATGCATGTAAAAATAATTTTACAGATGTTCCCTAGAGCATTTTATTCAATGGGACAATTTACCTAACAATGGCTTTACAAACAATTTACGCTTGTGTTTTTATGAGTCTGAAGGTTTTTAAAACGTTTGTTAACAAGGTAAGTACATTTTCAGGCAATATCGTTGAATAAGCAAATGTTGGACGCAAAATGGGAATAACGGACAAAGACACGAAGCCAACCAAACGTACAAAACACGATGCTCTGTTCACTGACGTGACTTTTTCCTCACCAAAAGTAAAGATGTAGCTACATTCAACAAGCCTATTACTAATCCAAAGCAAACGGCACATAACCAGCCAATCATAAAAAACTAAACAAAAACCATGCAGATAAAATACGATGTGTTGAGTAATTCGTGAAATGAGAGGCAACACATTGATTATAAAAGCCAACGTTATTACTAAGACAACCAAAGGCATTTACAAAAAAAAAATGTATGAAAAAAAAAAACAAAACATCTGTATATGTAAAGTGGTTATTACTACCAAAGTGGTCATTTCTGACTGAGATACTCTAAATGGAAGATATATATAAAATATCAATCCACTCGCCTGTATAGTAATACAGTACATAATCAAAAGGTACTAATTTACAGAACAGGAAATGCACCAGACTCACAGAGTAGCGCAGCAAACTGTGTTGCTTATGAAGTACATCGGCCTGCTTTATTATTTCCATCACGTGGCAGGAATCGTTTTACCCCTTCCTAAGACTCGGCCTCACCCAGTGCGACATGTCAACCACGGGCAGCCGAAGCGACGCTTCAGTCATGAAAGAAATGTAAGGAGAGAGTGCAGCTTGATTCTAAGGCAACAGAGGTTGTTGTTTTTTTTAAGGTACCCATGGGCACAGAGGATAGATGAAGATTCTGTCTTTCAAGAAGCACATCCTTCCAGCAGAGTGGCCCGTCAAGGAGTCTGCAAAGTGGTCAGTGCGTGGACCAGTTGATGAAGTTTCTGCAACATCCTGACTGATAAAGTGAAGCAGTGAGCGCAGGATCAGAACGTCAAACTTTGGATAAAAAGAGAAGGTGAAAGGACAGAAATTCATGGGACCACTAGATGGCACCGCTGTTAAAGAGGAAACAGAAGTAAAGTAAAGGCATGATGTGCCTTGAATTCACTGGCCAAGTGCATGTGGGTGAAGTGGTCTGCAGGCAGTGCGGCATTGATGTTAAGACTTGTGCCTCTGGGATCCACAAGAATGCTGGGAGTCAACTATGAAGCAGGCTTTTTTTTGGCCGGGTGCAAGCCTGCCTCAGTGCCGATGTTGACTGTGATGTTGGTGTAAAGCGCCTGGTAATCCCGGGACAGGATCTCATACTCCACTGTATTCATGCCATCTTCTTTCCATGTGTGCCGGGTCTTAGCCAGCATGTTAAACCTGGATGAGAGGACAGGAACAGTTTAAATGGAGGAAGTACAATGAGATGATGTCATCATAAGTATTCTTGTAGCATCACAAAGCTAAAGTCGAGCCACTGATGTCCCATGAACTGTTCAACCAATGTATTTACTCCTTTTCTGGATCTGGGATCATTTCAGTTGTATTGCGGTCTATGGAGGGTCAGATGGCTCTATGATTTTAGCAATAATATCTTAATTTGTGTTCTGAAAATGAATGAAGGTCTTATGGGTTTGAAACGAGATGAGGGTGACAGATTTTTTTATTTTGGGGTGACAAGAAGTTTCTAAACGCAGACTTTGCACCATAAAGCGGTACCTTTTGGGGTTCACTTCATTGCCTTTGTCATGCTTGTGTTTGATCATCTTATATCGGCCCACTTTCAGAGACGGACGACTGATTAGCATTCCTCCAAGCGAGACCCTGAGAAGATGAAGAAAGTTAAACAATGCTGCAAAAACAAAAGTTAGGATAGGAAATCTAAGAAACTGGTACCAAGGCGTTCCACCCGAAATCACTTTTCGGAGTAGAATTACTGGCTATAGGATTTTTCAAAGAAACAGTTGTGTAAACATAACATGATTTCTTGACAACAAATATGCTGTGTTTTCCAGTAAGTGGGAGTGGGCCATCTAGAAAAATATTGCCGGTTGGACTAGAAGACAAATTCTTAATGTGGTATTTAACACCTCAAAATTCAAAGCTTTTTAAACGGTCAATATTTCAAGTCTGTTATGACCAACTTTCCTTTTCAAGTTAAATATACATTAATTTCAATTCATTTCATTTGGACAGAATAACTACATATTACCAATCATATAAGCCATATTTTAACCTTTGAATGTGGCTGAGCTTGTGAGCCATGACTCGACTACCCAATCCACCTCTATAAAGCAGACGCTAACACACCGTCAGATGTGGGCAATATGGCTTTGAACTAGACAAGCTGGGAAAAACAGGTGGTTCATGGCCAGCTGTGTCAAAAAGACTGATCTCCTCCCACACAGACCCCTCCATTAATACACACACACACACACACACACACACACACACACACACACACACACAATTTATCTATGCATCCAGTCCCTTCAAAGCAAATAAACCCAAGATCACTCACCGGACACCGATGTCATCATCCTCTCCACCCCAACCCCAGTAATTGTTTGGGAAACCGTTCATCTTGAGGTACTGAACAGGGGTCAGAGCCGACACTCCACCAAAATACATCTTATAAGGCAACCTGTTTGATAACAAACTTTTAGTCACTTCATATACATACTGGTTTACATGTTTTATACATATTCAACTAGAAGCATTTTATTGTTACTTCATGTGTGAAATACAGGCAAATGAAATGCACTGACTTGTAGCCAAATTTGTCCATGGCAATGGCAGCGTGTTTGGGATGAGTGTCGCAGACATAGGTGTTGCGGTCGTCCTCGGGAATGAGGTCCACGTCATGAAAGAAGAGGCAGTCCCAGTCCTCGTCCCTCATGGCTTCTCGAAATCCCACGTTCATCAGCTTTGCTCGGTTAAAGGTGTAATTACCAGCCTACACACAAAGACCGCTATTGTTATTGAGCAATTCATAATGGCGAGAACTGAGAGTACAGAGTTAAGCTATTATTTAGCGTCTGTAAAAAAAACGATATAAATCCAGTTACACAAATACTGATCAAACAAAGCATACAAACTGAGCCGTGCAGCCTATATTTACATTTATATTCATACAAATGGGCTGAATCTATAATGTGGTGAGGATTTTCAGAGAGCAGATTAATAAGGATTAAAGTCTAATCCTTGGCCTATTGATGTGAAGTTAGAAGCAAGAAGATAATTTGCTTTTTGTAATACAACAGCTATTGTGTAAAAAATCGTTCAAACTATCACTGCTAAAGGGAATTTTGTTTTATATTTATTCTTTTCTTTTGCTATTTTATATTTTAATTGTCATTTTACTCAACGTTTTAGTACATTAGTTCAAATTCAATCTCACCGAGTTTAACAGTTCAGCAGAAACCATGCAACTCTGCAGGAATTCATGCCTTACATCTATAATCCTACATAAAACTGTATTAACCCAGGAAACCAACAATAATAAAACCAGACAATATAGCCCAGAGAAACAGGTCTGAATCTGGCACACTGTTGTATTAGGATCATTCTTCTTGACTGAAATGAGAGATCAGCTGGAGAGGAGAGCAAACGATGACCAGCGATTGACCTGCCGGTGCGAGCTATACAGGTTTGCTTCTAGATCGACAGCTATAACAGGATAAACTGATTACAACAGGCTCTGACAGGAAACTGCAGGAGGCACAGTTGAGTTATACAATAACAGGGCTGCATATTTAATATGTAGCTAAGCAACAAATACATCTTTGTACAACATGAAACCATGATAGCATGGTCTAATATTACCACTCACTTGCATTGGAAACCAAACAAAATAAAATGTATGAACTAATCTAGGGCTTAATGTAAGAATGACAACACGACGAATCGAATGACAAAAAACTATGTACGAAAAACATGTAATTAGTAGTGCTGTCGATTAACGATTAATCGCATCCAAAATAAAGGTTTCTGTTACGTGTGTGTACTGCGTATATTTATTATGTATATATATTTAAGAAAAATGTCACATTTAAATTCAAAATATTTTGATATATTAAGTTATGTCAATATATATTTAAATATATGTAAATATTTTCATAATATATACTGTACGTGTGTGTATTTATATATGCATAAATATACACAGTACACACACATATATAAACTCTTATTTTGGATGCAATTAATCATTTGAAAGCACAGGTGATTAACAATTTTTCTTTCAGACATTTACCAATAGCAGCTTAACTAGAAAGCCTCGACTCAAAATGTTTTTAGAATTATTTAATTCTCATCTCTGTTCTCTACTATAGGTATCAAAATTGTTATGAAGAACCAACATTTGCTTTTATATCAATGACAAGCGAGAAATATTTTCTAGTAAATGAAAAAGATTTATGTTCAAGTGACTGCATCGCCAAATTAAAAATCACAAGAACGGCAGGCTGCAGACGCACCTGGTGAATGACATAGATGCCATAGTTGAGCTGCTGACGCTGTAGGAAGGGATGTAGATAGTAGAGGAAGAACTTGAGGTGATGTTCCCTATTCCTGTGGGGAATGATTACTGCAGTGCGATGGCGAGCCTCACAGTTTGGCGGCCTATAGCGCCCTCCACGAACAACAAGAGGATTCTTCTTCTCCACCTCGGCAAGCGTAAGTCCGGAGGGGAAAGTGACATGAATTGGTCCACCTGAATAGAAGAAAAGACTGTGAGCAGGAATATTTGCTGAATGAGGATGAAACAATTGACTTTGATTCCAAACAAATATGTTTCCTAATTTTAGACTTTAGGTCAAAGGCTAACAATTTGCATGGTTTTACTAGTTTGACACGTAGAACCTGGAAAACTGGCGTGACTAGACTGTATATTTTTGCAGAAACTATTATGGTTCATAGAAGGAAGTATTTATAGTATGTCTTATTTCAGTATCTTTCTAATATGGTAACACTGATACAGTACTACAAAAAAATAATAATAACTAAACCCAGGTTTCACATGCCATCCATGACCATCCAATTTAATTATTAACAGGGCTCATATATTAGGACACTGAGTTTTTCAGAAACATTTCCAGTATTTTTGTGATTGAGGGGAAAGTCACAAAAAAATATATAAATAAATAAAAAAATTATGAAGTATATAAAAACACACATGCATATACTTAAGAAAATTTTTTTATATATGAAATATATTTATATATAATTTAAGTGAATATACATATTCAATACATCAATATATATATATATATATATATATATATATATATATATATTCAAATATATGTCTGTGTTAACATTAATATTATTTATATATATATATATATGTTTTTATACTATTTTTATTACATTTTAAATTTACATCCACACACAGAAACACAGCTTTTACTTTTCTTCTTGAAAGAAAAGACTCCCATGTACTGTTTGTTATGGCTAACAGTAATATTCCCTTACAATGGGAGAGGTCAGAGATTTGATAACACATCTAAGCGAGCTATCAAACTCACCAATCAGAGGAGACTGCTTGGGGCAGTAGGGCATGTCCTCTTTACTAAGAGCAGGGCCCAAAAGGGAGAGGTTGGCGTAGACATCCGTGTGGTTGCGTCCACCGATTGTGTGTCCCAACGTAGAATCAGTCTTACGGAAAATCCGGAAAAAATATGACACCCTTTTCTGGTAGCCCTCTCTAGAGAGAAGAGCCATGACAACTAACTGGACACCCAAGAACATGATTAGATAGCGCCATTTGGACTGCAGAGTGAACATGGTGAAGAAACTTCAGTGTACCACGTTTAAGTGTGAGATGAACAGTCTTGGTGTGTTAAGGTTGGATAAGTCTGAGGAACCGGATTCTACGGTGGTCTCATTCCTCGTATCTCAGATACTTCAAACTTTTACTTGCATGCAAAGAGAAGAAACAAATGAAACTGATATGGAAGGCTAAGGATATGTAAACAAATCAATTGTTTCAAGGATTGGCAGCTGTATTAGATATGTGGAGTGGATGTAAACAGTTCGATGAAACACAAGGCACTTCAAATATGATGGATGAAAAGGCTAGAGAGAGGTATCGCTTATTCTAACAGACGTACAGGACTGCTGCAGGTTGAATTAGATTTGCTTTGCTCACTGGCAGTCTTTCAGCCTATTAATATACAACTCCAACTGGAAACTCCCAGTGGTCCTCTGGTGTTTTCATGTTTCAGTGATCTACTGAGCTTCCATCAAGCTCCACCAAAGCGGTAGGATCTGGAAGGATGTGACCACTGGCTGAAAGGAAGCAGGTTTTGTTCCCAGAAGCTGTTAACAGCAACAGACCTCTCAAAGTCTCATTGCCACTACAAAGTGAAGCATAGAAGCCACAGAGGACAAAGGTGTTGTTTTGTGTTGGTATAAGATAGTGAGTATGGATATGCTTCTTGGATATGTAGGAGGGGAAAAACAAAGAGGAGGGGGGATGGATGATATCCAACACCCCCAGCTATTGTCTCATTCTGGCCTTGTGCAGGGGGAGGGTCCAAACCCCATTCAGCACCAGCTGGTCCAATGACAGGAGTCAGTGTCTGAAAAACAAAAGGAGGAGACGTGAGAGGTGACCCAGAACAGAGGCTTTGCAATATGTTAAGTTTGTTTATTTGCTTGCGTACTCCATACCAATTCACTTCATTTAAAAAGAAAATAAATGAAATAAATAACACACACAAATACATCGATACTTTCATTCATTTACCAAAAATAAATAGTAAAGTTGAAAAAATAAAGTAAATCAATATTGCTACAAAAAAAAATATTTAAAGTTAAGTAATAATAAATAACATGTTAATATTGAAAAATGTGCAACACAGTTTCGACAAAAATATCAAAAACATTTCAACATTGATAATATTAAGAAATGTTTTTAATCATCAAATCAGCATATTACAATGTCGTCTGATAGATCATTAAAAAAGTAATATTTACAATATATTAAAATATCAGTAATTCTTTCAATTATTAATATTTCACAGTATTACTATATGTTTGATTAAATAAATTAGAGATGCACTGATTGCAAATTTCTTGGCCGATTCCGATTTTACAGTAAGTGTGATCTGCCGATTTTTGCCGAATACGATTTTTTTTTTAAGAACTGTATTGAAAGCATATGATATTCATTTACATTTATTTTATTATAAAATAAATGATTAAACTTTACACAACAGTGTCTTCTCACAACTAAATAATTAAAACAAATAATAAAGTGCTTGTAAGGTATAAAATAGGTTCCAGTATATAACTAACATTAGTATAGTTAAATTTTTTATAATAAAATAAATAATAAAATCAAGAAACATTACAGATCTTTTCACAACAAACCACAAAATAAAGTGCTTTGCAGAGTCTGCACATTGACAATGTAGAAATATATAACTAACAACTTACTAACTAACTAAGCTTACTGACAAATATCTACTTTTTCTCAATGAGTATTATTATGGAAGATTTAAACATACATTACATTACTGTAATAACAATAACTTAATTTCAATGAGTGCACTCTCTTAAAACGGGTAGAAATAACAATGCTAGTACAAAATAGGGCTGCACGATATGTATCGTACGATATATTATGCGCATCTCGTCAATAAAGCCGGTTCTTTGATTAGCGTT
>JAUMHQ010000076.1:17098208-17125097 GCA_032361165.1 Enteromius paludinosus
TGTCCATGTACTGAACTGTTATTATTCAACCATGCCAAGGTAAATTCAGTTTTCCATTCTATGGCACCTTTAAGATGAACTAGTTACTGTTACTATACTTATTTAGTTTAGTTTTTAAACTAATTTAACTAGATGCAAAAGGAAAACACATAATAAAATAAATAAATAGACTAAATAAATCTATTTATTTATTTATTTAAATACATTTATTTATTTTTACTCATTAGATACTACAAAATATTCAGTACTTTCTTTTTCTAGGACTTACTAATAGTAAGTTACTATTACCAATTGTTAGAAACAGTTCTTAATTTGACCAAAATAGTAATTCTGAGTAGTCATTAAATAAAAGAAGGTAGATACATAGTTGCGTCTCATGTACAGGTACTTCTAAATTTGGTAAAACTGAAATAGGTCCCTGTATTAAGCGGAATATATTCCAAAAGTGAATTTCTCCATAGAATTCAATGGTGACAAAAGCAATTCATTAATAATAACCAAAGTTTCTGTCTCTGTTGATATAGTGACTAGCAAGGAACTGAATCGATACCATTGGGTTATTTCTAGTACACGTACTAAAAAACATAACCCAGGTTTAAGAGTGGGTTACAAATGTTAAAACGGCATGCCACGTGATTATTGGGTGATCTTATAGCAACTGTATGCCGCTCGTCTGGATCTGACTTCTCAAATTGCGTTTTGAGTAGCAAGCACAAGGATTCACACGGTCTATACTTAGCTCTCCTAAACGTCAAAGTCTGCGGCAAGACACGATCTGTTTTAGTGACGCGATATTATTTTAGAACTTTTAACGCGTTCCTTTAAATCATTTAAACGCTGGAAGATT
Source organism: Enteromius paludinosus (assembly GCA_032361165.1). Classification (NCBI taxonomy): domain Eukaryota; kingdom Metazoa; phylum Chordata; class Actinopteri; order Cypriniformes; family Cyprinidae; genus Enteromius; species Enteromius paludinosus. The sequence goes on from JAUMHQ010000076.1 coordinate 17,099,056, forward strand.
GCGTTTAAACGTATGTTTTAGGAAGATCAATTAAACAGCGCGAATGCGATGCATTTTGGATTTAAAGTAAGAAGAAGTTGGACTGTTATGAAACAGCAATTTTTATGAAGTTGTGATAATAAGAGAAACGTGTGGCACGCTATATGCGAAGAAGCGATTTATTAACTAATCGGTTCATAACAACTGTGTGAACTGTAAAAATGGCACTGGGAGTGATTTCTCTTTTGGCTCTCTGCATCTTTTATATGCAAGGTATGTTATAACACGCTAATGTGAAATTATTTAAAAAGATAAATGATTTAGAGGACATTATTCATTTAGAGTAAAATTATCGAGTGTAACGTGAGTCATAATAAAATTATGGAGTGTAACGAACAGTCATCAGGTGATTTTTGTTTGTAGTATGAACTGCATTAATAGTTAGGTGAAGTCTTCTGCTGCTGCAAGCATGCTATTACATGTAACATCCTGTGCATTTATCTTTAGGTTTATTGATCAGAAATGTAACATGTTTTAATATATAGCCTATTAAAGATGCATGTTAGGCAAAGAAGGAAAATCACTTTTGTTAAGCGACCAATTCTCACGGTTAGCTAGCTGCTTATTATTTATAGCCTATATTACTAACTTAAAGCACGTAATGTCTGATTCTGCTAGTCCATATTTTAGATAGCGCCCGTATTATGGATATTTGAAAGTGACCTGAAATGAAAACATCCTGCAAATCTTAAAGTGTAGAATTATTCTCTCAAAAGAAAGCGTCGACTCTCAATCACTGAAACGAGTCATTTGCTTAAGCAAATGTTGACGTCATGAAATATTGGCCCGCCCACTTGTTGCGCGCGCAGATCTCTGGTAAGCTAAGGTAAAAAGAAATACATATTATAAGTGGGTTTTTGTTTGTTAGTTTGTTTGTTTTTTACCTTGCATGCATGTCAACCTGTTTGGGACTCATTCATAACCCATAATAGGGGCACTTAATTCTTACCCCATGCTTAACCACAACTTAACAAACGGTTAAATATGTTGCAAATTATACCTTTATTGAGGCAAAAGGCATAGTTGATAGTTAGTTAATAGTGAGAATTGGTCCTTAACTACACTTTTGAGACCCACTCTAATTTATTTTTATTGCTTGTTAAACATTTTGTACATCTGTTTGTCTCAATATGTCTCCCTGAAGTGCCACGGGGTCAAACTGGTTGTGCTGAAGTAGACTCCATGACAGAAGCTGTAGCCGGCAAAGGCTTTCTGTTGGGTTGCATTTCTTGCAAAATGAGAGAGGAAGTTCCTGGTTCTGCTATTGTTGATTGGCACTACAAGGCAGCTGGATCTGAGGAGTTTATCCATGTTAGTAGACTGATTCTTTAGATCAGGATAGCATGATGTCAGGTTGTTTGGTCAGCTTTATGCACATATGAACTATTCTAGTAATATCTCTATCCCTCGTAGATTTTTCAGTATGAATATAATAACCCCACCGTTCTTCATGAAAACTTTGAGGGAAGATTGGAGTGGCAAGGAACTATGGGGACAAAGGATGTGCAGATTGGCTCCGTCTTTATTCACAACGTCACATATAATGACACTGGGACTTACCTCTGTACCTTCCACCGAAAGCTGTACTTTCCTCTGGATGAGACACATGTGGTAATAACTAAAGAGGTGGAACTCACGGTTGTGGAAAAAGGTGAGATCCCTTTAAGCTCCTTTTACAAGTAATAAAATGCATTTCGTCATGTAATCTGAATATCTGAATTTGTTACTCCCCAAGCAAACCCTGAGCTGACGGCTGTGATTTCTGAGATCATGATGTACGTGTTGATCACAGTTCTGCAGCTGTGGATGATTGGAGTGCTGATTTACTGCTACAGGAAGATCTATGCTGAGAACGAAGCTCGAGAGGCCAGAAAAGCTGCGCGCTCTCAAAGCAAGTAAGGCTCACTCTCTTTGGACAAGGCTTACAGTAGTGTTGTTTGTTTCACACAGCACACTAAATGTCCTGTTTTCATCTTGTTTTTACAGACTCGTTGAGCTAAAAGACCCTTGTGATGGCATTTATTTGGAATAACTACAGCTTTGGTTGGTAGACTTGTTATTTTCAGTGAATAGAGACTAGGATTACTAAATTATTGCTAATATATTTGATGCATAGTCTTATAGGAATAGTTCATTCGAAAATGAAAATCAGCTGAAAACGTACTCACCCTCAGGCCATCAAGGAGGTAGATAAATGTTTCTTCATCAAAAGAGATTTGGAGAAAGTCTGCTTTACAGTACATCACTTGCTCATCGATGGATCCTCTTCAGTTAATGGGTGCCGTCAGAATGAGAGTCGTCCAAACGGCTGACAAACACAACGTAATAATCCACACCCCTCCAGTCCATCAATTAACATTGTGTGAATTGAAATCTACAAGGTTGTAAGAAACAAGTCCATCATTAAGACTTTAAATTGTGAAAAAAAGTCTAAATCCACCAACTGTTTTGGACACTTTTTCTCTTGTAAACGGTGCGTAATCTGTGCACATTTTTCTCCTGATTCAGATGAGACAGCTTTTTTAATGGAGAAAGAAATATTATGAATGGAAGACTTGTATTTTATCCAGAAGTACCGTTTTAAAATGAAAAACTACCCAACATTACTTGTGGATTATTGTGATGTTTTTATCAGCTGTTTTGACGGCACCCATTTACTCCATTGGCGAGCAAGTGATGTAATGCTACATTTCACTAAATCTGCTTCAATGAAGAAAAAAATTTATCTACATCTTTGGTGACCAGATGTTAAGTACATTTTCCGCAAATGTACATTTTTGGGTAAACTACTCCTTTAATAAAATGAGGATGAGGACTCGTCTTGCAGCCAGTATACCTCTGTATATTTCTAGTGACATTTCTACAGTACTGAAGCTTTGCATTGACTAAGCTAAAGCAAAATTCAGCATGTTTAAGTCACATAGCAGTAAAAACAAATACAATCTTGTATTAATAAGACATTTTAAACTCCTGGAGGACCCTGCAGAGTTTAGTTCCGACCTCGCTCCAACACACATACCATGTAGTTTTCAAATAAGCCTAAATAACTTAATTAGCTAGATCAGGTGTGTTTAATTACGGTTGGAGCTAAACTGTGCAGGGCAGCTCTCGGATTTTAATATAAGCTAACAACATGAATTAATCATGTTAATCATGTTCATCCCTTTAACTGTGAATTACATGAGTCTGAAGAAACTTAAATGGTTTGCGGAAAAGAAAAACACATATGGTTTCTTGAGTTGCTTGTTTATTGACTGGTGATAAAAAGTAAGTTTACAAAGAACAGTTTTATTGTTAGTTTGTTTGTTTTTTCAAGATATTGGACAAATCAAATAAGATTTTGGATGCACCTGATTTTGTGACAGTTTGTATGGAAGAAAAAAAAAATGCTGTTATTAAACAAAAGTTCCTTGATTTTGTTATCTATCCTGTATACTAATTAGACAAGCCAATAGAAACATTAAATGTAAAAATATCCACACGCTCTTCACTGTTCCTCCAGTTCTTCTGTCAATACAGGCTCAACTTCCTTGAGAGCTTTGTATAAAGCATCTTTCCCTTTATTACCAGCAGATTTAATTGGACCACTTAATAATAATCTCATACTGCTTTGTGTGGTTTTCTCAGAACGGATGTTACTGTAGGCCTCATCTGTGATGATTTTCATATCAAGAAGTTCATCTAGGATGCCGTCTACGTTATTCACTCGCTTTATCAGCTCCTTCCGATTCCTATCGATGAAGTGCTCTATGAAAGAGATGGAAACAAGCATGTGGTTGGATTGTGGGGATATTAATCAGTGCTAATGTAATATTTTTATTGGGTTTTAAATGAACGCGTTTCATTTACTCACCAGTAGACGGAGCTGCTCGTCCTGCTGAAGAAACATGTTGGGCTGCCGGTGGTTGAACCTTTTCAGCTGAACACAAACAAGTTCAAGTTAATGATTCCCTTTACAGCAAATCTCCACGTTGCAGATGCAAGCACATTTGCACAGAAAAATACAAATAGGGTAGGTTAGAATACAGCTAATTATTATTACTATTATTACCAGTTAATCCAACGATTGCAATCAAATAGCGGTTGACACAAAGCTCAAAGGAAAGTGAAAGTGAAATAGTCAACTGAGGCCTACAATAACTAATAGAAACAGAATTCTGATTTATTTTAAGGAATAATTATTAAAATACTAAATATAACAAAAATGCAATTCACATTAAAATAATTTACGAACTGGTTCTCGGTTCCCAACTATTTGTAATCGTTAAAAAATACAACAACTAACCACGCTAAACATCATTCCCTAAAATAAGAGCTTTTACCTACTACTTTGTTTATTTTTTGAGAATTTAGTTTTGTATTTGAATTTTTATAGGCATAACAGTTTCCTTACCTTGTCCCGTGTTTTCAATGAGTTCACATGCAAGTTCATTGCAGTTAATAGCCCGTAAAATCTCGATTGTTACAGGAACAGCATCCGTCTTCGTAAAAGTGTTCACCATTAAGTCGGCGAGATCTATAGAATCTTCAAGCTTCTCGACTGCAGCTCGTTTCACGCGAGGCTCTGTCTTCCGGTCAAGCAGTTTGCTTTTAAACTTTTTCTGACCTGCCGCTCCAAGATCCTCAAAAATATCTTGCAGGTGATCTTTAACAGATTTCTCCATAGTTCCTTAAAAGTGTCGATCCTCTTCTGCAAGATTCTTGAGGAGGAGCATGAACTGCGGCCAAACAGAGCTCCTATGCATGCAGTAGGTGTGTCTTTAGACTTTACTCTAAACATCTCTCACCCTGTGCTACTGCAGTGCAACACGGGTACAAGAAGGTGTATGCCATTTTGGTGTTCATTCGCTTTTCTATAAAGCATTAGAGACACAACCCATGTCATTTTGTTATGGAAGTATGTTTCGTCTATAGTTTTCTAATCCAATAGATGCACGCACTATTTACATGCTTTATGCTTTTTAATGCATGCTCCATTTATTTATGTGACTTCACTAGTATATTAATTCTCAGTATAGAAGGTGCAGCAGCTGTTTTGAATTTGAAGGGTGCCATCCACTATTCCGCCATTCTGAAATGTCATGCACACAGCAGCTATAGGTAGCCTTTTTTTTTTTTACAAGGTTCTGTGGAACTCACGTGATCTACTGAAATAGCTGTGAAAAAAACAGTCAGCTTTACTTCCCCAATCCTGAGTCAAACACTTAACAGACAGCATTTTTGCTGTTCTTTATGTGCAAGACAGTGCCTCGTAAAGGTTACTGGCTGTAGACTATTTTTAAGGGTAATGTAATGAGTAATAAAAATATTGTCCTTCGAAAGTGCAACTGTACTCTCATTACTGTCATCATCGAATGCAAATACTTCATCATAGCTGTAGACTGATATCTGTACCGTACGGATGAGCTTACCTTGATAGAGAATAAATCTACTAATGACTACTGATAATAATTCACAGCTGCATTCCCCCATCTCTGTGTCTGCTGTTGCCATCAGTTTTCAAAAGACAGCAGCAGTTTACAAACTTCAGTCAGTTAAGCAGAAGGAAATAGGGTACAAGCAATCAAGGAAGTAGGGATGAAACCATAATGTTGTTGTGAATAGGATAGGGATTAAAGAACAGAAATATAGCAAAATATATGAGAAGCTTTATATAGTGTGCTGAAATTTGCGCCGGTGGCAATGTAAGGAATGTGGCTTTGTACAGCAAACAAGACAAGACACGACATTAGTTTAGCAGAACATGTTTTCTCTTCAAAGGGAAATACATAGATTCATCTGAAAGCCATTACTAAAAATCCCAATTACTTTCTTGTGTTGGCTTCATTGGAGATTTAAAAAGCTCATGGTAATCTATCAAATTCACAGAGGAGGAGTCAGCTTGAACATCAGAGTCCGGGGAAAAGGTAGAACAACTTTGGCAGCGACGCTCTGTCTTTACATGCCATTTGCCTGTAGTCCCCCATCATTTCAGAGCTTTCAAAGCGTTGAATAACCTAAAGAAAGAAAAGAGGACATGTTGAAATACTTCTGATCTGTTAAATTTGCATAAGTCACACAGGCTGCTCTTACCTTTCGGAACAGTTCCTCAATGTGATCCTTATGTGCATGTTTCATTAACACATCCACCATGTTTTGCACATAAAATGTCCCATTCTGAACATGCCTGTAAGATCTGGTGTCTGCAGAGAAATTAGATGAATCAAGTGTTTATAATCTTCTCAACATTAATGAAACTGATATTGAATAAGCTACTTGGGAAAATATGCATGTGGTGAAACTTATTTACGAACAAGCTGAATTTTTCAGTGCATTTCAACTAATAAACAGAAAATCTTTTAGATAAAAAAATCTAACCAGAATGCACAGACAAATGTAGGATTTATTTATTTTATTTTTTTACCTGGGGTGCAGGACATCAGAGAAATGAAGTCTTTCTCTTTATGCACATAGTCATCACCCTCGATTTCCATTGGCACCTCAGCCTCGCCGTCACCGTCACTGGCATACGTGCGTCCGGTCTCCCCTGAGTAAATTTTTGGATAAGAATGTGTAAGCTTCGTTCAGCAAGACTTTATATGTTCTACGATCAAAAGTGCAAAGAGGTTTTAATAACGTCCTGCGAACTCAAATAGAATATTGTGTCGTACAAATGTATTCCATTTAAAGATATGTACAATTATATTTTATTCGCACCTCCTCTGCAGGCTTGGATAAGAATAACCTTTGGTTTATCTCGCAGACCTGGACAGTTCTCAGAGTTCAGACTCTGGTAGATTTTATCAACCGGGAACGTATCAGAAGGATTGGATGCTGAATAGTGGACACCCAATATGGCATCCCTTTTGCCGTGGGACATTATAACCACAAAGGTGCTGTCAGACTGTGCATGTTCTTTACGTTTAGCAAAGTCCTTGACTTCTTTCTCCATGTCCTGCCAATCAAATAGCATCAGTTAAAACAAGGTTTTTAATATGCATCATCTAAATACTTCTCTCCACTAATTTCATCAGACCAGAGTTGGGCACCTTTGCAGAGAGATTTCTGAACTTGACAACTTGATAATTCAGCTCTGTTAACAGCCATTCCATGTTTTCTTCATCTCTGTCTGACCCTCTCCTTGTCATGTTCTTATCATCAAAATCTTTGTTGTTGATGAGCAGGGCAAGACGTTTTCTCGCAGACTTTTCTTTTACTGGGTAAATCTAAGAAAAACGACCTAGAGATGTTAATGCAGAAAGCAGACCAATAGCAGACTAGAGCAACTAGTAATTAATGCATTGCATTAGAAAGACTATTGATGTGTACTTGCCTCCTGTCCCTTTTCTTTTAGAAGTATGTTTTTAAATTCTTGGGTGCATAAAGTAACATGCAGTTGTTTATGCCAGTCGTCAGACAGAACATCCACAACCTTCGGACTCGGCCCTGGTCCTGGTGCATCTAACACATCCTGTGATGGACCTGTCGCAGCCACAGGTAAATCTAGAAAACAGAAAGCAGGTTATGAGCATACCATAATCCAATTTTAATAGTAATATTTTGCCACTCCAACCTAAGTCCCCATATCAGATCCCTGGGACACTTTAGTAGGACCTCAATGAAAACACAACTGTTTTCGAACTGAATGAATTTCAAGTCTTACTCGACAGGCAGTTAACTAGCTATGATGCTTTTACACGACACGATTTGCATCACTGACAATTTTATTAGGGCTTGTCGACCAAAGTAGCCAACCCAACCCAACCACAGAAGATTAAGCCGGTTAAATATTTGTAGGGCATCTTAATATTATATTGCAGCAATGTTTTAGACACTTTAATCAGATCATTAGATCCGTCCTCAAAATGTGTTTTAATTGCAAATGACATCAGCGACGACACAAAAGTGCAAAGAACAGCATTTAAAGTTAATTTTTAAAGTTCTATGGGGGCGGTTTTACTAATGCTGTAAACCAGAGGGGTTTCACTCAGGGCCAAAAATGAAACTTGATTAAGGGCTGAGGACCAAATTGTTGCATTGCATCCACACACACACACACATATATATATATATATATTGCATTTATGACTGATCTAAAGGAGGTCTAAGGTTTTTAAGTTTTTGTAAAAGTCTGAAACGATCAGCAACAGACAGTCTTCCTTCAATATGCAGTTTTATATTTGTCATTTTTGACTACTCACCCTGCCCCGTTTTCTCTTTGAGCTCCGCTGCTTGTTCATTACAGCCAGCAGCCTCTAAAATCTCGATTACAACAGGAACTGCACCAGCCGATGTGAAAGTGCTCACGATTAGATCGGCGAGGTCTATAGCGTCTTCAACTTTTTCGAGCTTAGCTTTTCGGATTCCCGCTCCTTTCTTCCGATCGCACAGTTTGTTTTTAAAGTTCTTAAACTCGCTCTTCGTTAGATCATTAAAGGTGTCCTCCAGATGCTCCTTGATACTTTTCGCCATGGTTGCTCACTCACGAACAGTGGCAGTGTTCAGGTTTTCAGTGCGGCTGGTACACGCATACGCCCCCCGTGATCTCAGTTTCGCTTTTTCTCCTGAACAAAGTCTATAAGCATAAATACTCACGCAGACTCCACCTATTGGTGATGCATTTCAGAATCTCACAGTCCATAAAGTTTTCGTTGGATCAGTCATTCTTGAGAAGTGGGACAAAACAGGCTGCAAAACTGAATAAGAAAAAAACCTTGTACTGAGACAAATTTAATGGGATATATGAATCTTAAGTTCTAAGCTTCTGAGCTACGCTTTGATACAACCTCACAACTTTTCTCTTTTACACAATTACACTTTTTAAAAAAACATATGACCAGCAGTTCTACAACAAATACAAAATATCATCATGAAATATTATCAAAATATTCATCTGACAGAGTTGGCATATCTGACGGTGGTTACGAAAACTTTTTTTGTCATTTAACTATCAAATACATATTATTTACTGTATTAAAACAAACAGTATGTTATTGTACATAAAGCTCTTATTCAAGAGTCATATTTAAGTACTTGGTGATATCACAGAAACACAGGGCCGGCCCAAGCCTTCAGGGGGCCCTAAGCAGAATTTTTTTGGGGGGCCCCTCTGTGCCACCAATATGACTAATTATTGTCAATCTTTTATTATTCGCACACTATAAATCCAACACACCCAATATAAATCGTATTTGTTTGTAGCTGTGTTGCTTACATCATACCAATGTTTTTACCCTCGCTATGACCTTTAATTGTGACAGTAGCAAACCCACAGGAGCAGTCAGGTGTTCATTTGCAATTTAACATTCAAATTCTTGCAGGACCAGTTGGCATACGTAATGTGGTGTACTGAAAAGTGGCAAAATAAACTAGTAGACAATGCTCTTACTGTAAACACTTTAATCACTTTATTTATTTTTTTGCAACATGTAAAAAGTGCAACACAATTAACAACAAATAAAATAAATAATAAAATATAAGGCTAACGTTAACCACTTGAATTACTTTTGATCAGAAAATGTTGCACCTATATTGACCCAATCCTGTTGTCCCTCTGTTGCCAGTTTCTTCTTGGAGAACAATTTCCAGCAAAAGCAGTAGGCTGCATCATTTGTTTTTGAATAAGCCAGCTCTGCTTGGTTTTTTTTGTCCATTAATTAGCTGTCTGTATGTGTAGTGGTGGTGGAAGCTTCGCCCATCAGGATTTTTAGGGGAATGTGAAGTTTTCCTTTATAGGCAATGGTCTTCTACTTACAAGATAAGTCCTTTCAGAGTCAGGCAGGATAGTCAAAGTCAACTTTATTGTCAATTCTGCCACATGTACAGGACATACAGAGAATTGAAATTACGTTACTCTCAAACCCTTGGATAGATGACCACTCAGCTGGGTCAACTGGAGGAGCTGCTGATCATGGTGTAGGCTTGAAGTAGATGAGGGAGTAGATGTGACATTGATCTCAATGGCCACAGAACTAGAATGACCTGTATGGAAAGTAAATTAAAAATTATATTTTAGAAATATTAATCACAGGATTTTTTTACAGTAAACTGAGCAAACACACAGTGCTACTAACTTACCCGCCTCCTCCGCTGAGGCTGAAACAGAAGAAGGAACTGTAGGACCAGTGGATAAAGGTGCTGGTGAGTGCTCCTCACCTGCAGAGGATGTACCTTATCAAAGATAAAAATAAAAATAATTATAAAAATATAATAATATAAAATACATGTAGACATGTTAGATTTCAAACTCAAAAGGTGATGCTGTCTGCCAAAAACAAACAAATGATCAACAAAAAAGGTATAAACAAATTGATCTAAGATTGTTTACATCTGTAGGCCTAGCACTGGTACTTCAGGCAGATGGCACCGATTGTGCCCCACCTCCAAAATATTTCAACAGTGATCCTAAAAAGTTTCATGAAAGTGTAGTTGAATGAACATAATCTTATTTTAACAGAAAAGCTATTTCAACTACAATAACAACAAACAACAGTAATTTTAACATCAACCTACATAGCACCGCAGCAAGCCATCTGTACACCTAAAACATTAAGACATAATGATATAATAACACAGACCCCAAACGTAGGCCAGTCCAGAGTAAGTAATGTTAAACTGTTATCAGTACCAAATTATAAAACAGAAGTTTATTTTTTATTACGCTGTTAGCTTGTAATCGCTGAAGCGAAAGAAGTAACATTAACTTGCTATTTAGCCTTGTTTAGTTTATACTTAAAACTTACGTTTATCTTGCTGTTTTTTCTCTTCCTATGATTTCTTCCGTTTTTTTAATCTGTACCAGAGAGATACGTCCTTTTGGTGACCTTATTAATTGTTTTGCTGCAGTGACGCTGCTTTTTAGTGAATTGAAGTTAACTTACCTCCAACTGTGCACGCATCCTGCAGCAGCCAGTAAAAATTAAATTGCGTTGTTTATTATTATTATTATTAAATAATATATTTCGTTACTAATATGATATCAACGGAAATATTATGCATATATAAACAAAAAAAAACGATGTAAATTCATGCAGTCTTTGGGGCCCCGCCTTAAACCGGTGTTGCCCCGAATTATGACTCCTCTCGTTGAAATCAATACTAATTTTGACCCCTCCCCAACACCTAACACTAAACCTACCAATACTAGGGAGTCATAATCTGGCAGGGGGTCAAAATTCGCCATTGCATCGGCTCTGCCGAAACACAAAATCTGACGGTGTTGACAAATTCGGCATTTCTTTCACAAAATAAATAGCCATTTTTTTTTTTTATAATTTCCTCAGAATTTGGAAGATGGTATTGGCATATCATGGTTGTGACAAAGGAATTATAACATTAGGATTTATAATATTCTAAAACTATAAACCTAGCAGAGCCTGCACTGACGTACTCTGCAGAGGTGAACTGTGGCAAGGAGGTCCTTTAGAGTGACAGCTGTCCCTGATATTACCTGATTTTATTTGCAGTTAAATGTTTGACGGTGTTGACAAAAAATGGGGACGCAATTTTAAAATCTTATGAAACACGTGTTATTAAAAAACAACCTTGCTTAAATAGGAGATATTAAGATATAAGTGTTGCTGTTGATAAAATACTTTTTATCCATTTTATAGCATATGAATGATTGAAGGCTTCTCTGGGGACACACCATTTTAGATGCAGGACAATAAGAGTTGTAGATTTAATAATGAGAAAATTTAACTGAATGTGATATTTGTGTTCAATACATTCTCTTATTAATCCCTCACAACATTTAAAAATGGAAAATATTAGTATTTTTAAATCTAATAGCAGTTACACCTGCTGTTTTGTGCCATGTCTCAAGAACGACTGGGTGGCAAATTTGAAACCCTCTAAAATAACACTGTATAAATAAACTTGAAACCAAGTAACGTTTTGTAAAAAGGTGTATACTGTAACAATTTATTTACAAGAATGCACATCTGATTTCAAAACATCAGAATACTTAAAAATAATAATAAAACCATTTGCCAGATTATTGTTTCGAAGACAAAAGAGGTAGCTAACAAAGTTTTCTAGAGGCAGCTAACTGCATTTGATGGCTGATTTCAGATCCATTGTTGAAAATCAACTCATTCAGAAGTCCGAATCAGTTTAAAGTACAGATCTTTGAAAGGAACTTCAGTCTTTTCTCTGTCCTTCCAGGGCACGACGTCTCAGGATTTACAGTTCATTTGAAAACATTCTCCTCTAATGACCCCAGGACTCTGTAGTTTCCTCCGATCTGGCTGTGTTTACAACAGACTGTGGAGATGCGATGTTTGAAGGTGATATGTTTAGACTTGCAAAGACCTCATGTGCAGTTTTTCCAAGCATCCCTTGCACATCACAAACAAAACGGTAGACGTAGCGCTTTCCCGCTGTTTTGTGAATTATGTTTTTGTGGTAGTAGTAGCGCAGGCCACGACTCAACTTCTCGTAGTTCATTTTTGGCTTGTTCTTACACTGGCCCCACCGCTTTGCCACCTGGAGGATACAAGGGAAAGGTTAAGCATCTTAAAGCAACCTGTTAGACCGCTTCGAAGCAAGCCAGATTTAAAGATAGCAAATGACCTTTTGCTTACAATGTTTGTATGCATGTTTAAGTTTGAACTATGAATCTTACCTCTGCAGGATCTGACATTTTAAACTCCCAGCCATCTCCAGTCCAGCTAATAAACGTGTGGCAAGCAGAATCCAACAGAAGTTCTAGAAGAAACTGCCACAGCTGGATTGGTCCAGATCCTGATGGACAACAAATTTTAATGAAATATATCTCAACATGAACAGATGGTTCTCACTCTCTGTTATGACAAATATTTATGCTTTACGAGTCTGTATAACAATGCCTCACCTGGATAGGCAGACATGGGTGTCATTTCACCCTCTCTGTCTGATCTTTGAGATGGTGCGTTACGCCTTTTGGCCACACGGGGACAGAACTGCTCAGCGGATTTAGTAACTGTAGGCGATGAAGAGGATGCAGGCTGTCCAAGAATAGAAGTGCAGTAACTAGGTGATGGATAATCAGACCAATATGAAGGCCGGCTCTGCTGCTCTGCTTCATACAAGGCATATGTTCTCTCAGTATCACCTGCACAAGAAAGACATGAATTAATATTGACAATATAAAAAAAATAACATTTAAAAGAATAAAAATATATAAAATAAATGTTGCATGCATATTATTTATTCACAAGACTATATGTTTTTCAAATGCCTACCCAAATGGTCCAGATTGACGGTACCGGATGTTCCTCTGTGATTTGGACCTTTCCCAGGTTGGTAATGGCTGCTGGTGTCCATCCCTGGGCTGAATGGACTGCTTTGTGCTGGAGTGCATAGAGGAACGAGGTTCTGGTAGGTTTGATTTGTTTCCTGAAAGGCAACCTGCTGCCTGTCTGCTACCATTCCTTCTGGAACTTTGGAGAAATTACAATTGTATGAGGCCATGTCACTTCAATACAAAAAAAGTATTTCAAACATTTTAAAAAGAAGAGGGAAAAATGAGCGGTGTCTTTTGATACTTACTATTAGTATAGGAGGCCCAACAGCTAAACTCAGGAAAGGAGTCCAGATTAAAGAGTCCAGAATCAGTGGAGTTGACTGCAAGAGTAAGACCTATTAATTAAACACACACACAAATGGTTGTAATCATTAAAGTAGTTGTTTGCATTGTGATTTAATAAAATGGGTATGTACATAATGAGATGGTTACCTTTAGAACTGTGCAAAGGCTCCTTCTGGGGCTCCGAGTATGTTTCTGGATACTGCTGTTGGGTGGGTCCTTTGCTGTCTAATAAAAAGGACAGGTCTTCACCACTGCAGTCTGGAGGTACATTATCAAAGATGAAAAATGAATGAGAGCCAGGAGAAATGGTGTTATTATAGAATGAACAATGGATCAATGGATGTGACCTCCCATAAAGTTTTCTACACCTAGTCCTAACTGCGTTGGAAATGAAAGGAAGCACTAGTAAAGGGGCCTTGACAGAGTGATGAAGAAGGGTGTAGGAGAGGGGGTGCTAAATCTGTTTGAGGAGGAAGTCTGGAGGAAAGGATTAGGAAGAGAGGGAGGGAGCAGACGAAAAAAAAACGGGTGTATCTTTAACCCGACCACCCCTTTTTTTCAACATCCCTGGTTGGGACATTCCTAAATCTCAGAGTATGCATAGCCTGACATCCCCTTTTCCTGATGAGCTTTGAATTAGTGCACACAAACAAGATGTCAAGGTCTGATTTTTTAGGGTTTTGACAGGGGTGTTGCAATGCTGGCTTTGCAGCTCAAGGACAACGGAAATGTTTTGCACGGACATTCAGGAAAGAATGCTGGAGAAATACTAAATCCCACAAAATCTGACAGATTTTTCCCCTGAGGGCAAATTGAATGTGATAGTTGCAAATATGGATTTTTTTTTTTTTTTTTTTTACAGAGGGAGAACTTGCGATTTACATTTTTAAACGTTGTGTGGAGATAAACATGTTGAAATAAGATATTACCATATGAACTGAAGTCAAATCCACCAGGAACCTCCTGAGTTCTGAAGTCTTCTCTGTAAAATCCAGCTTGATACATTTCCATATCTTAAGAAAAACAGCATCATTTAGATAATTACCCTAACGAAGAATATGCTTTTAACTGGGCTAATTCGGTTTTGTCATCTTAATTATATAAAAACAGTCTAATTCTCACGCTCTGTAGTATAACTTATTAAACTTTTGTGCATTATTTTTAATGGCAGCTAGTAATTCAAACACTCATTTTAAATCCTGTTGAATAGAAAACCTTACCTTAAAGTTCTTACAGAGTCTTTATTCCAGATGTCAGGGGTTTGCTACAGCTTCAGTCTCTGCCTTTCAGCTCTGTTGACTGTTTCTGCTGGACTCAGGACCGTTATAAAGAGGCCGTGCGCGATGGGGCGTGTCCGCGCGTCTCCTGAAGGACTTGAGTCGTGACTGCGCTTCCCTCCTTTTACTCCTCGTGACGTCAGGCAGGAGTCACGACCACAGATTTGTTACCCTTCCATTCATAGAAAAGGTGTCCATGGGGAGTAGAAATAACATCACTAGACAGGTTTGACAGACATGTCCCTTCAGATTTTTTTTCACGAGACCGTTTGTCCTAAATTGACGATGTCGAAAGAAAATAGGGCTATATCTTTGTTTTCGCAAATTAAACTACTACTGTTTACTTTCAAAAATAACTCTTATTTGAATATATGTTCCATTTAGAACCTTTCATATCCGCGGAACGCTTCAATGGCGCGAAAGTATATTTAGACAGAGTTTAGAAAGAGTTCTTTAGATTAATCAAATGTTCTTCACACTAAAGTGGTTTTAGAAGATGAATTAATTCACATTTGACAATCACAGCCTCGTTTTCATTCATAAGTTAAAAATTGGAACTACCTTGAATGAGGTCTATTACTAGTGTGTTTCAAACTCCTAATAAAACCAATCCGTTTTTTATTAGCTGGTTTATGGCTAGTCCTAATAAGCCTAATAAAACAATTACTAACATTAGGCTATTATAATGATGATGTGACAGGACATATTTTATAAACGAATGAAATATGAAAGCAGACTATCCTATAATGGTTAAATTTTGGCTTGCGTAACTTTTTTTTAAGAACGTAACGAAATACTTACAATATAATATGTGAACTGCATTTATTCCTTGTCTGAATAAGTTCCAGTAATAAATGACTACACCTATAGGCCTTGCAGTAAAACTGTTAATGCTAATTTGCTGGGGGGTCTATATCACTTACCGATCTAAACACATTTTTATAAAGTGACGAAAGGAGAAATGTTCGAACTGGAAGTTAGAAATAAGATCAATCAGAACCAGCAACTTTGACTTTAATGAGGAGTGCGTATCTTTAAAAGGCATTCAAGAGAACAATGGCCTGTAAAATTCCGAGTCGAGGAGGCCTGAAATCACGGCGTGAGTGCTTTGGACAGATAAGACCAACCCAAGGGTCTTGTATAAACAAACACCTCAGGCCATTTTCCTCCGGCGCGCAGAAAAAATACATCTGGAAAAGTAAGTTGCCAAATCGTGCAAGGCTTGAGTCGTGATTGAAGGAGCGCGCTCACTGAAGAGGATACAATCAGTGTCAAATTCCCATGGCACCTACACATGCGCACGCCCCGTCTCGAAATTTAACAAGAGATGTAAAGTAAAAGAATTATATTTTTGTAGTATACATATACATATTAAAAAAACATTTAAAAACTAACACATCTTCGTGTTACTAAAACACTTCAGAATTAAGTTTGATAAAACTATTAAGGAATGTTTACGGACTGGACAATCTGGGAATCATCTGCTTTTATTCTCAATCAAGGGCACTGGTAGGCTACACAAACTATATGTGCATAACGCAACGCATTCTCTTCATTTGTTGTTTTTAAGATCTTTTATGCAGCTGTTGATTTAGGATACTGATACGGTGTTTGTGGTTTGAGGATTCTAACTTAAGGTGCGATTTCCTGCATAGGTATGTATATTGTATATGTATACACACACACACACACACACACACACACATATATGTATATATATAGAGTATACACACACACACACACATATATGCTACAGGTTGAATGTTAGAAGATAAGGTAAACTGTCTATCTATAATCAAGGTAACATAAAACGTACGTATTAACGCCTGTTGTGTTCATGATAATCAAAAAGCAATGAAAAGGTGAAAAAAATAGGACCACAGTCAAAGAACAATAGCCTACCATAAGTGGTTAAAAACAAAGCTTTAGGTAACATATTCACACATAACCTATAACCTATAAGATCTTCTTTTAATAGATGTTCATCGCAAATAAAGAGAAAAAGTTTAAAACAGTTCTAAATTGTTCCTAAAAGGAAAGAGATCAGTTTTGAAAAAATAAAAAAAGATATATATATATATATACACACACACACTATTAAACTGATTGCAAAACCTCATTATAACCAGTGAATTTTAAACAGGAGGTTTTGGCTTAATAAATATTCCGAGGAGTTAGTGCAATAAGAGTTCACCAATAAGGAACAGAGCTAGATGCTTTTGTGTGACTTCACTTCCCAATTTTAGAAAGGAGAGCTCAGAAGAAAAAAACCGTTGCCATCCGGTTATGGTCTAAGCGAAAATAGTATGGTTTGCGCCGATGACTAAATGCGCCTGTGCACACAAGTCGATGCGTTTCAGCTGGGTTATCAAAGTACCTGGGTTTTCAT
Source organism: Enteromius paludinosus (assembly GCA_032361165.1). Classification (NCBI taxonomy): domain Eukaryota; kingdom Metazoa; phylum Chordata; class Actinopteri; order Cypriniformes; family Cyprinidae; genus Enteromius; species Enteromius paludinosus. Next base: position 17,116,310 of record JAUMHQ010000076.1, read on the forward strand.
AGCTTAAGTCTACCAAAGTATTTTCTTCATGAACTCCACATAAATCTGCAATGGACTGTACTATTAAGGTAGGCGTTTGATCTGGTTTATTGTCTGTTCTGAAAATGAGTAGCGAGTGCGCAACCACCCACACGGTTAGCGCGACTACTGGTGAGAGAGCAAGGCGGTGATGCAGGTCCCCACTCTTTCCTTCTTGTACAAAATTTCCTCTTCCTTCCCGTTCGTGGTTGAATGTCGGCTCTTTAATAACACAAGAAACCGCTACAACATTTAGACTCAGATAAAAAACGAAATGGTGTCCACGGCGCGCGAGAGAGGGTATGCACAAATTTGTTATTCCATTTGTTTTAATTTTTTAACAGTTACGCTCTCGGATGCAAAATGGCACATTTAATGATCCTTCGAGTTAAGTCAAGTACATGTAGCTAACCTACTTTCTATTTAACATCTTAAGAACGACGAAAACTCTCGCAAATGCAAACTGGAAAACAATGTTCCGAATTTCACATATGGCACAATTATGGCGGGGCGCTCTCGAGGCAGGTGGCTTTATGGCGCCAACAACAAGGTATACTACGGAGCCCTTAAAAATCACAAATCCAAAACGTTAAATGTTTTTATTAATTTTTCTATCATTTTGTATTGGCTACTTTCGACTGGTTAAACCTGACATGGCACTTTGCAATAACTAATAAGCTATATTAATGCATATCAACTGTGATAAATGGCATATGCTGAATTTCTTCAGTTTTATTTAGATTGTATGTCATGGCAGAAAATGGTGGCAAGAAACATTTTAATATTATCAATATAATACTATTATATTCGTGCGGAATACTTTCCAATAAAGCTATATAACGTTTAGAATTGTGTTGAAGATTATCTAGGTTCTATTTATTCTAGAAGCTTGATTAAATTTGGGGAGTTTAGACAGTGTTAATTCATTCAAAACAAAACGAAACAAACACGGGCTAATCATAAAATGTCAAATCGCTAAAATCCCAGTCATTATCTGCGCATTGACAGTCATTTCGATGAAACGTAAATAGGCTACTTACTGGTCAACCGCTTACTGTTTGCTAGTTGTTGCATTACATTTCTATTATTTACATATTTTAGCTAATACTTTATCTTAAGGTGTCTATGTTACATTATTAGCTGTAATGACAATAAATCAGCTATGCGTAATTACATGCAAGCAACCTTAAATCAATCATAACTATAGGCTATAGCAGGGAAATAGTTAATTAGGCTTAGTATTAGTATTTCACAAGTAATAATGTTTTTTGTTCCGTTTGAAAATAACGATTAGGTTATATTTTGTTTTAAACAGACACGTTTTCAAACAAGGCTTTCATAAAATTATATTTCTCAAATAGGCTATAGGCCTGTTCTAATTTCTCACTACGTTGTTTTTTTATTTGGTGAACATTTTTGATTGTGACGCATTGGGGTTGTTTTTATTGTTGATTCTGTGCCCTATACAGCACCCCTCTGTAAACTAGAGCAGATGGGTAGCCTGCTGCATTCCTGTGTTTCTTGTTTGTAGTTATTCCATGCCTGATTTAGTTCTTTAAGGAATAATTTATAGCAAAGTGCTGGGCGCTTGTCAGGTGTCGTTATCAGAGCTGAGCAGGCTTCCTGTCTCAAACCTCAGACTTTCCGCACACACTTCCGCAGTCCCTCCTCGAAAAAAAAAGGCAACAAAGACTGACAAAACAAAATTGATTCGATAGATGTGCGATGCCAGTGCATTGTTCTACATTTCAATTAAATTAGCCGGACAACAAACTCAATCGAATTCAAACGTGCTGCGTCTCCACGCGCCGTGGCGCGCCGTTAATGCAGGTTCTCCTCAGAGAAGCGCCCCCATCTCCACTTGCAAGATGTTGCTGATTAAAACTTGTGAAAACCACAAAGTGTTTTTGCAGCTCAGAGCGCAGCTGCGTGTCTCTTTGCAAAATCAGCATGCCTTAACGTCAACTTCTGCTTTCCCTCACTCTCGCAAACTGAACATGACTAACATCATAACTGTGAAAGTTCTAGCTCGAATATGATTGATTAGCAAATGCGCGTGCGCTTTAAGATAAAATAAAATGTAAATATAAAAACGTAGTAATTGGCATTATTATCAGCCATCTGGCGTTACTACTATTTAGTCTATTAAAATGATAACATTGGTTCAATTAAAGCGGATTAGTTTTATAGGCACTTTATCATTCGTGATTTTTCTATTATTTTGATTCGGGAAATTCGGGTAGTAACGAATAATTGCAATATAGAGTAGCCAACTAAACGAACAAACGAAATAATTAACCGGTTATAAACAGTTCCTGCGGTTAAGTATCCTATCTAAGCTGTATTTTGTTTGAATGCACTGACTGCAGTTTGATCACAGTCTATAAGCAACAAACAATACGAAAAATTGTTGGTGGCACATTTTTCATTCTTTCTTGATTGTCTCTGGCGAAACGAGCAGTAGAATCACTGAACCGTGTAGGGAGGGGGAAACTGTTGGGCTAAAAACAGACACTACAAAACATACATGTAAAAATATTTTCTAACTTTCGTTTATAACTGAAGTTGTGTCCACCATCCCCAGGATATAGGGTTGGTTTGCATACAAATAAATGAGAAAAACAACATTAGAAGAAGAAACAAACAGAAAATATAAAAATGGTGGTTTTAAAACCAAACTAGCCTACCACTATATAATCTCTAATAATTGTCATTTTGATGATATAATAGGAGTAAGCTATTACATGCTTGTCCACCTTTATGAATTATTCATTTCTTATTTTACATTTGCACATAAATCGTCAGGTAGCATCACTTATAAGTCGTTAAAATAATAAAAAATATATAGTTTCCATCCAACAATTATAATAACAGTGGTCACTAATAATGCTTTAATGACAGTAATTTTTATATAGTTATTTAATGGGTTTATGGCAAATATAGCCCAAATTATACATATCATTAAATATATTTATTTGCAATAATACAACATTATTGTTAATGTAGTTAATGATTGCACAATTAGGCCCAATTAATTATATTTAAAATCATGAAAATAAATAATAAATGAAAATAATTCTACATGATACACAGTATTTGTGCAGTAACAGTATTTGATTTTTTTATTTGATTTTCAGACCAACTAATTAGACTTCACAGCAGCAAACTAACTAGAATATGATAAAGCCAATTGTGATAGAGAAAGAAATATCCACATAAGACTGTGTGTCCCATTATTACCCAATGCCCCATTATGATAATAAGCAATGGGATATTTCATAATCTGATTTCATTACCAAAGATTGACCACACTGCTCTTCAGTGCTTCTCTCACTATTCAAACCTGTACACATTTTAACATTTCTAATGGTAATCTAGTAAATCTGTTGGATTGTCACAGAATCAGTTTGCAGTGAGCCTTGCCCTTTGAGGGTGATATACTGTGTGATTAGTTTTTGCGCAAAACCTCTAAAACCTAAAAGCACCAAGTTTTTTTTTTTCTTTCTCTGTGCAGTGTTGTTCTACCACAAGTTCTGTTGTGACAAAATGAGAATTTCTTTCACAAGACCTAATGGAGGTCTTTTGCAATTGGCTTGAAAAAACTGCACGCATGTCACAGGCACCCTACGGCACCAAGGACGGCACAACAATAGCATGACTGTGTTTCTGTGCATCTCTGCGTGTTGTTTTTGATGTGAGGTGCACATTAATCTCACTGACCTCGACTGACATTTTGCACACAGCGTGCAGTTTATGTTTGCTAAAATATTGCATTTGGTTTCTCAGCAACAGAGAAACTCTGATATGAACACTGATATGAAACTCATTGAACAGGAAGTCAGTTGTGGCATTGGTGGCCAGGGGTAGAGTATGTTTATGTTCATCACTTTGGAGGAGAGAGAGCAGTACTATGTGTTGGGGTTGTGGTTTAAAAGGTGCATAGGTGCAGAATAATTTTAACTGCAGAATGAAATATCAACTGCTTCACTCGCTGGCTGTGGAAAAAAAAAAAAAAAGATGATGCAGAATACATCATTTAGCCAGCTAGCACATTCGCTTTTTCTGTACTGATCCAAATCAATTGTTTTAAATAAGTGAGTGTTAAAATGGTGTTGGAAAATGCAATTTATTATTAGTGCATGCTATCTTTCCTACACAAAGCAGCCTCATCTGTGCTGTAAGTTAAGGCTGTGGATTGCACTTCTGTAGTTGTATGTCACAAGGCTGATGCTTGCAAATGCACACAGACTAAGTGGTGAAAACGGTTTGAGTTCTCAGCTTGTCCTTGTTTTGAGCTCGCTTTCACTTCTCTACTAAAGCAGGACTTTTTTCATGGCTTTCATGATAGAGATAGCTGGTGCAATTCACAGCTAGTTCAATTGGAGAACTAGAAATGATTAAGATTTGTGGTAGTGTATATATATATATATAAAAATAATGAATTTTAGATATTTTGAGAAACCAGTAATATTCTCTTGCACTGCAACAACAAATCCATGCATCCATTCGAAAGCCCTATAAAACCGCAAAGCTTTTTACATTCATCAACAAGTTTGTCTCGACTTAGTTTTTCAGTTCAAAATTAGTCACATGAACTTCTTAGAATTTTACGTCACTGTAATTCTACATCCTACATCCAGCCGCTGGTTCAATTTAAATTCAGGCTTTGAATTGACAACAAAACCATGAGAGGCCATGAGAGATCCTTTTAACTTCATCTCATCAAAAAGCAGTTTTATACCAAACACTTAAACTAAACACCATAACTAATTCTCAAGACTTCATGTCAGGTGAATGCACCCTACCAATGCTACCTCCTCCCTGATTGGTGACCCTCAACCTCAACAGCATTTAGAACAAATTTGTTTTTCAGCTTTAAATGACCCACATTTCTACCACTCCTCTGTTTCCTATCTCATGCCCCATGCCAAAAGGTTTCACTGCACATGGGGGCCAGATTTCCTGTGAGCCACCGAAAAAGCTCAGTGCTGACGTATTTCAGCTCTAAAGACAATACTAAAGCCCTCTAAACAAGCTCTCAGAATTCAGCTGTAACACAAACATTTATACATGCACAAACACTTACATACATTTGAATGTGTAAAACGTCTTTTTGAAGTTTCAAACGGACACACCTAGACCAGCGTGCTCGAGAGCAGACAACCAACACTATAAACACAGGAAGAAAATGCACAGATGATGTCTCAATTTTTAATCTGACTCTTATGCCAAGTCATATCTACCTGGAAGTAAAAAAAAAACTACGCCCAAGACTATTCCGATAAACGTATTTTTCAGTTTCATAATTAATACCACTTGTAACTGAACAATAAGAGACCATATAAGTCATTTTAATGCAAATTTTATAGTTTCATAAGGTTTTGGATTAGTATAGCTTTAATTCAGATTTTTTTTTAAGGTAAAAAAGTACTATTCTACACTCTAAAATATTCTTAAATGGAACAACATACACCAATAAAGAACATTATTTTTGGAGTGAAATTCCCCCCTAAAGTTTTTTTATTGTCCAGAGTAACCCTAAGTTCGTGCCCCAAATCAATTCTTATGACATCAGTTGCTGATTAGAAAGTCATAGCATAGCGATAGTAGCGGAAACCCGTAACATCCCTGTTCTTGAATTGCTGACTAAATGATTAAGTGTTCTTACTATTTTTACTCTATGATTTGTTGTTTGCCTAAATCAAGGGCTTTACGTGTTTTGTTTACATAACCAGTGTTTGTATACTTCACAGGAAGCTCTATCGGTGGTGAGTGAAAACCAGTCCATATTCGAGTCGCCCTTCAGTGGTCCCCAGGCCATGCACATGAAGGGAGAGATCACCTCGCCTGCAGTGTTCAGACAGGGTTCTGAAGAGAGTGTAGAACCCACTGAGCCAGACTGGACCGGATCAGCCACACAGAACCCTGCAAAGAGAGCAGAACACATAAACGGAACCAGGTGGGACAACAAACCTATGGCAGAAGATCCAAGTCTCCATTTATACACTCTTAAAAATAAAGGTGCTCAACCTTTAACATATAAAGGTTGAGGTATAATAGGTATAAAGGGTTCTTTAAAGACCCTTTGGCTAAATGGTTCTTCGATGGCAATGATGAAGAACCTTTAGAAGCACCTTTATTTTTAAGAGTGTACTGGTATTTATGGTTCCACGAAGAACTATAATGCACAAGAGGTTCCATAAAGAACCAATGCACAAAAGGTTCTTTGTAGTGTGAAGGTTTAAGAAAAGTGTTTTTCACATTAAGAAAAATGGTTCTTTTGAGAACAACTGATCACTGGAGGGTTCTACAAAAGTACCATTGTGAAAGTTCCCTTTTGGAACCTTGATTTGTGAGGTTGTAGGACTCTTTTCCTTTAAGGAAAGAAAGAGGAAATTCTAGCAAAATTTGCTCACCTTAATGTCACTCCAAATCCGTATGACTTTCTTACTTCTCTGAAACACAAAAGGAGTGATGTCCAAGCTGCTCCTTTTTTTTCTCCATACTATGATAGCAGTGACCACATGCTGTCAAGCATCAAGAAAAGCAACATACATTAGTTTATACAGGTCTTACATGACAAGTACTGTAAAATATAACTCACCATGTTGCATTACAAGCAAGAAACCAGTGCTGTTTAGTATCACTGATCAAATATGTCAATATGCATTTCCAGGATATATATCATAACTGTGAGCATTTAGAACCTAAATATTTGAGCTCTCAATTTCTTATTTTCTCTTATGCATGCCACAGCCGTGAGTCCCCTGTGGACTGCAGTGTGACTAAAAGGACCCGACACATGAGTAACAGTGATGGGGGACCAATGGCCTACCAGGCCTCTTACCCAGAGCCCCGGAGCAGCCCACAGACTGCCACCCCACCCAGCAGCACCACAGAGGAGAAGAGGGTCATTGTACCAGCTGGTGAGTGAAAATTTCTTGTATCAAATTACAAAAGCATTCACATAACGTTTAACATTCGTAATAAGATACTTAACATACACGCAAAAGTTACTCATTTTATTCAGAAGAGATGCATTAACTAATCAAAAGTGACCATATATTATAACAAATAAATATATTTTTAAAATGCTCTTTTTTTAATCATCAATGAGTGAAAAAAGTGTGATCACATTATTCAGTTCTCACAGAAAATAAGCAGGACAACTTGAACAAATGGGGGGAAAAAAATAAGTATTTTTATTACTAGTTTTTTTTTTTCTTTCATTTTCTTGGGCCCCAAATGTGATTTGGAGTGATTTCTAAAGGACCATTTGACACTAAAGACTGAAATAATAGCTGCTGAAAATTAACCCTAGGAAAGAAATACATTTTAAAATGTATTTTGAAATCTGCAACTTTCTTAAGACCAGGACTGTATTATTTATCATTTTCGTATCATTTTTAGATTTTATGTTGTTAAGATTAAAACATTAAAATGATTAAAAATAAGAAATGCTGCCTTTGTAACCAAATTAACTATAATAAGCCAATTCAAATGATTAATAAATACACAACAGTATATAGATCAGGGGTCATCAAACTTGATCCTGGACTAAACTTGATGACCACGGATATTGATTAACACCTGTTTACTGTAATGTTATGTCTTGTGAAAAAGGAAGCATTTTAGCACCTGACAGATTTAGTCTGCAGTTCACCAATTTCTAAAACTAGAGGATGTATGGATGTCTAAACAAAGATATGTGGTAATTTTGCAGTGGCCACAGTCTCTTGCATCACTTGTGCTTTGTGGGAAGAAAGGCTAGTTTGCAATACAAGCACTGTAAAAGTAAAAAAACAAAACAAAAAAAACTCTGATGTGCTTCCTTCTGGTAGATCACAGTAACCCAGCAGACTAAACTACGAATGATTGCACAGATTCCAACAGAGATAATCACTCTTTACTTCCAAACCAATTAGGAAGTAGGGTTATCTTCAGTAAGGCGTTTTGAAGGTCGTTGTAACATTATTAAAAAGGGCAGAGCGGTGGAGTCGCTCCATGCATTGTGTGACAGTGTGTGTATGGGATACCTCCTCATGAGTCACCAGACCAAACAATTATAATGCCCATAATTCTCGGATATGGCGTCATATTTCAAGGACAAATAAGAGTATGATGGTTTATAACAGAAGGTCTGTAATATGCAGAGAAACATTTCCAAAAGCATTCCTGTTAATCTCAATGACTAAGCTGTGACGTAAAATAACAGGCAATGAAAAAAAAAAAGTTTAATTATGTTTGTGTGTGTATGTATTTATATATATATATATATACACACACTGTAAACATTTGAAGTAGATCATAATCTTTTATCAAAGTTGTCCTTGATGAACTTTTATGATCAACTTCAAATGTTGACTACTGTATGTATGTATACATATACATTATATATATATATATACACATATATATCACATTTGGAAAAAAAAAACATTAAGGGTTTTTACAGGTAATTTGTGTTTTTATTACATGTGTGTTTTATTACGGCTGTATATCCACATGCTTAGGTTTTTTAAAGTAAGCAGGAGCAGGGAAAGCAAGAGAGAAGTAGAATATGGTTGTATATATATTAGTGGTGGGCCGTAATCGGCGTTAACGCAGTGCAAACTCTTATCGCGCAAAAAAAAAAATATCGCCGTTAATCTTTTGACAAAGTTGGGTTGGAGTCTATACGGTGACTTTCACCATTAGCGCGGATGTATAGCCGAATTACACTGTAGCCTTATTCAGACGGGACTAGTTTTCTAAACTACTGTACGTGTGA
>JAUMHQ010000076.1:17125197-17145146 GCA_032361165.1 Enteromius paludinosus
ACAGATATCTCAAATATAATAGGTAGCACACAAATTCTGAATGCCTTTGACAGATCTCAAATGAGCCATTTTAATCAGATTAATTTCAAAATTAATCTAGATTAAAAAAATTAATCTATGCCCACCCCTAATATATATATATATATATATTTTTTTTTTTTTAGAAGACACTGCCTGCCTTGTCTCCTCGGATAAAACACAAAAAAAATTACGTATAAATAAAATGTCAAATCATGACCCCTTGGCCTAAAAACCTTGACTGAAGTACAACAAGATGTATCAGCACTATCTTACTGAGATTAAGAGCAGTAACTGAGAGTGCACTGACTTTTTTACCTCATGTTTGAACTCTGATAAGAATGGTCGCCGCTGAAGCACTTGTTCCTCATTTTGTTCTTGCTTCTGTCCTGTTTTAGACCCAGAAGTATGGACACAAGACCACGTGCGGCAGTGGGTAGAGTGGGCAATAAAGGAATACGGCCTTTCCGATGTGGACGTGTCCCTGTTCCATACTCTGGATGGAAAAGCGCTCTGCAAAATGACCAAAGAGGACATGATGCGTCTCACTACCGCATACAATACAGACATCCTGCTCTCCCATCTAAACTACCTCCGGGAGAGTAAGGAACTTCGCCCGTAATTCCATATGAACAATCCATTACTAATTGTTAATTTAGTAAAGAAAACATCAGGAAAAACTATAAAGCCACTTTAATCATTTCAATTTCTAAATGCATTGTTAGTACATTGTGGAAAAGTTTGTGCCTATTTATATATTCAGTAAATTAAGAGGGCTTGTTTTCTTTACTATTGTTTACCCAGGTAGCCCCACTTTTTCCTACCCAACAACTCCTACCAATACACAACCACAGCCTAGACTACAGGTTAAAGCTGGTAAGTCAAATTTTTTACTTCCATTTTTAAAATACAATACAACATTTTATATTAGTGCTCCAAAATAAGATGTTTCTTTTAATTGTAATGATCCTGCAGTTATTTCATTGAACTATAACCAACTCTGTGCCTAATAATATTCTTCTTATTAATTTTAATCAATGCAACTATTTACTAATTGCTTACTGCAGCATCATGCAGCTTCCACCAAATGATGTCACAATTTTCATTTTAGCTTTACTAAAATTCTTAAAGGGGTAGTTCACTCTAAAAGAAGATATTTTTAAGAATGTTGTTAACCAAACAGCTGCCGGTAGCCATTAACTACTGTAGCATCGAAAAAAATACAATGGAAGTCAATGGCTACCGTTGTTTGGTTACCAACACTCTTAAAATATCTTTTGTATTCAACTCATACAGGTGTGAAAAAACTTGTTTTTGTATGAACTATACCTTTAAATCTTCCATTATATAGCCATTGGAAAAAAAATATTATTGTAAAACATACTCCAGTAAGATTCTAGAGTCTAGAGAGGTCCTATGAGGACTGTATGTATGAATGAATTTTGCCCCAAGTGTTGCATGGTTTTTGAATCGTTGCACTTTCAGACAGGAAACAGCTGCATCAGGACAGGAAGTAAGGGGTGTAGAGCTCAGGTTAGGATACAATTGACTATTCTGTGGTAAAGAGAATCAGTTAGAACAAAAGGACAATCGCCTTGAGGAATTGTGTGCCATCTTCAAGTCTTCTTACATTTTTGCTGCTGGCTTTGTTCTGCCCCGAGTTTCTCCTTAGGGATCTTTAATGCAGAGCTTCCTTCCTTCTGTGGCTGCCCTTCTCCTTACTCTTTTAAGCCATCCTTTCCTGTAAAATCTCCCTTTTGTTAATGGGTCCTATCTGACTTTGCCTCGGCACAGAAAACAGCTTTGAGGAGATCGGCAGAAGGAACAGTTGGTCTTCAAACACCTTACCAGCTGTCCCAAAAGGTTGCTCTGCGTTTACACAAAAAACATAACGTTACATAATTATATTACATAAATATGAAATGTTTAAAAAGGGGAGGAAGAAAAAAAAACCTCTTTAACCATACCATTTTAAAATCACAGGTTCTCCAATCGAACATCAGCACAACACCAGAATTACAGAGCCTCCCCCGAGACTTCCACAAGGTTGACAAGTTCCCCTTTAATTTAATACTCTATGAAGTTGCTTTTATTTATCTTTTTGTTAAACTACACCTCAAAATATCTAATCAGTATTCATCTTTGCAGACCCCTACCAAGCATTAGGTCCCATCAGCAGCCGCCTTTCAAATCCAGGTAAGAAGTGACTAATGAGAAAACCGTATAATCATCAAATTGTCAACAAATGTGGCCTTTTTAGGGTATGTAAACTTTAGATGCACAGACTGGGCGCAAAGTTTTGCCCTATTATAATTAAATAAATGAGATGAACCCTATGTTTTCAGTTACTGTATATCAGTTTTATGATAAGTAACTGAAATGAAAACCCTCAAGTAGTTCCAAATATGAGTTTCTTCGTCCTGCCAAACACAACAGGAAAATATTTTAAAGAGAGTTGTTTTGGGTCACCACTGACTTTCATGCTAGAATTTTTTTTCCTACTATGAAAGTCAATGGTGACCCAAAACAGGCTGGTTACAAACTTCCTTTGTTGTTCAGCAGAACAAAGAGAAAATTACTCGAGGGTGAAAAAAATTACGACATCTTTTTTGGGTGACCTATTCCTTGAATTCCTGTTGTTACTATAATTTAGACAAATGAAACATGCCCAAGACAAAATAAAGTTATATATTTTTATTACAATTTAAATAACACATTCATTTATCATTAAAAAGTTTGGGTTAAGAATATTTTATTTATATATTTATTATAAGTAGTACTTTTATTCAGCAAAGACATTAAAGACCAGAAGTGGTTAACTGTAAACTTTAACATATGGGGGGGAAAAAAGAAATCTAATGCTGCACAGTTTACATAATAAAAGCACCACACAACAATAAAGCAGCACAAAATCATCTATTTCTGAAGAATCACGTGACACTGAAGACTAGAGCAATCGCTGCTGAAAACTCAGATTTGCCATCACAGAAAAAAAATGATATTTTCTCAATAGAACATCAGTATTTTAAATTATAATTGTATATTTGATCAAACAAATACAGCCTTGGTGTGAATAAGAAACACACACACACAAAAAATCTGACAAACCAAGTACATCATGATTAGTTTGACTATTAGTATGATGTTTGCCCGACCTTCTTTACACAGAAACGAAACCATTCCACACCAAGATCCGACCGACCAAACACAATTCTAACAACCTGCCCGTCACCAGCACTGAAAGGACTGTGGGTAGGTGTCTGACCGACCCACATTCTGTTTCTGTGTACAGCATACATTAAAAAGGTCACATTTGGAGAAAACCTGCCTTAAAAAGGCCTTCCAATCTGATGCTTAAAATCTCTGACAATCTTTATTTTCCGAACAGGCTCTGGTCAGATCCAGCTGTGGCAGTTCTTGTTGGAGCTGCTGTCCGACAGCAACAATTCCGCCATCATCACCTGGGAGGGCACTAACGGTGAATTCAAGATGACCGACCCAGACGAGGTGGCCAAGCGCTGGGGGGAGCGGAAGAGCAAGCCTAACATGAACTATGACAAGCTCAGCCGGGCCCTCCGCTACTACTATGACAAGAACATCATGACCAAAGTGCACGGCAAACGCTATGCATACAAATTTGATTTCCAGGGCATCTCCCAAGCCCACCAAAACCATCCTCAAGAGGGGGGCGTGCTCAAATACCAGCCCGAAGTGCCGTATGTGCAAAGCTACCACAGCCACCAACCAAAAATGAACTTCATGGGCACTCATTCAACCCCTATGCCCGTTTCCACTGGGAATTTCTTTGGGCCTCCAACCACCTACTGGAACTCTGCAACTGGAGTGGTCTATCCCAGCTCACCCATGCCACGACATCCCAGCACTCACTCTCATTTAAACTCTTATTACTAAAACAGTCTTATCATTAAGCCCTGGATTTCTAATGAGAACAGAGAATAACAAAACATCAACTTTTCAGGAACCCTCACACAAACGCAAAAACCACTGTAGCAACTCTGAACAGTTCTCCATCTCACTGCATCTTTTGTACAGTATATATATGCATATCAAACAAAGCTGTACGTCTTCTGGGCCAAACTGTAAATAGGTCTAGCATGTTTTATATAAGGCATTGAAAAGACTGCTCTGACATTCCCCAAAAGCATCCCCTAATCTCTTTTTTTAAAGTGTAATATTTCTTTGTAAGCATGTGCTTTCTTGTACAGTCATTTTTTAATCAATTAACTTCACTCCCCTAAATGTAACATTATATTTCAAACCAATAAAACATGTAGCTCACTTAATGCATCTGTGAACTTTATTATCGTCAACATTATTTTTTAAATAGACATTACTGACAATGTATTCATCAAAAAGACTATCCCTTGCCAACTGTTTGCATTCGGCATTCTTTCTTAGTTTGGAGAACATAAAATAACATCTAATTTATTATTTTTTACTATTAAAAACCATTGTGTCCTACATTTTTTGAGTGCTATACAGTAGCATTTCTCAAGGCATATCAGTCCATAGACTCACCATATTTTAGTGATGCATTATCAAAAAAAAAAGGAAAAAAGCAAATTTCGAATGTATTTATTAACAAATCAAGTGTAATTTAACTGAAAACTAAATCATACATCTCTTTATTTAGTCCTTTTTGTTTAGTCCAGTCCAAATACCTCCTCAAATATTCTGCGTGGCTCCACAAATTTGTTGACTTCCTTCACCACAGCCGGGTCGGGCACAAAATGAGGTCCAATCTCAGTTGTGGGTGTGGTTATTACTTCAACAAAACCTGTTCCCACCTCCTCTGTCATGAATGGAGATGTTTGCTCTTCATCTGCAATTTCCAAATCAGACTCCATGACCCAGGGCTCACTGGTGATGACCTTACTGGACACTGTAAATGAATTCATAAATTAGGACTTAGAGTGAGAACAGGTTCACTAAAATCTAAAACCTCCATGATAATGCAAGATATTCCTGACATCTTAACGTGCTATGACAAGATCTATATTCCAACAACATAATTTGCCCTAAAATCACTTGACATTTCTTACCAGACAGGTCAGAAGACAGACATGTGGAGTCGCAGCAGAGGCAAGCATCATTTGAACCATACAACTCTTCCCATCTAAGAAACGATCCAAATTAGGACTGGTTTAGTTCTGAAAATAACACTCACAGTACAACCAAAATTTAAAGTACCGTTTTGTTGACTGGTTGAATGTGCAGGACTTTGCACTTGATGATGGTGTGAAGCTTCCGACGGATATTTCACAATGCATGTAAAGATGCTGAGAATAAAAAAAAAAAACAGGCAACCTCAATAAACTGATCAACTGATAAGTCAATCTTTCATCAAAAATCATAAGCCTGATCCTATCATTGGAAAAAGCAATATTTTTCTGAAACTGAAAAGCCATTTTAGCTCATTATTTCACCTCTCCCAACATCCCATGAAACAGAAACGCATCCAAGGAGAACCGGACAACATTTCTTTGTCCACTTTGGATGAATCTGGACCACCGACTGCTCTTGCTATCAGTCATGCACCTGAAAAAAAAAAGCCTGGCATTAAACAATGAATAATAGAAAACTATTTTTTTTTCTAATGGAATAGGTAACTGAACATTTAGACAAAATACTTAAAAAGAAATACAAAAAAGTTTGCATGAGTATGTTACATCAGGCTTATATGGCTCATATAGCATTAGAGTACATTATAGTACACACACAGTTTAGCAGACTAGATACATAAACTATACAGTGGTCAACATTTGAAGTGGATCAAAACCTTCAACAGAATTGACAAAAAATGATCCACTTCAAATGTTGACTACTGTATATAAAGTCAGTTGTCAATCTAGATCTCAAATAACAGGATTTAGGATGATATTTCAGTGTTCTGGTATACAATTAAGCTTTGTAGTCTATACTGCAGGAGTAAAACATAATGCAAAGCAGTACAATAATGATTAAGAAGTGTAAAATTAAAAGTTACCCAAAATCCTGATGTGTTATGTTTGATATTGACATTTTATTTAAAAAATGCATTGATAAGTAGTAACAATAAAGGATACATGTATGGATAAAGGATAAGTGAACAAAGGGTTACCCGTGGTTTTCAATAACTGTAAATCGTGGCATGGACAAATGAGAACTGCTGATTGTCACGTAACAGGAATCCACAAACAGCCTCTCGTTCTCAGCTAGAGGGGGTCCGTCAGCCTGGAAGTACATCGGGTGACCAATGGTATACTCTTCGGTGGGCGATAACCTTCTCCACAGCTCTGAAAGACAGGATGATGATGATTCATTTGCTGATACAGGATGGAGTACTCATCTTATTAGTCAAATCTTGTTTACCATCACGGGGAGTGAGTACAACGCTGTCCACAGTTCTCAGGGGTTTGAAGTAGTTCTGATATCTGACTTGCGGTATGTACCCAATTTTGTATGAGTAATGATATCTGAAAAAAGGCACGTTAGATTATTAAAACATGAATCAGCGGTTGACTGAGTCACAGAATGGACACAAAAGGTACTGCAAGTGGCACACACATCTGGTACATCCAAAGACACAGATTTACCTGTTAAAGTGACACTCAATAGGGAGCGAGAAAGGCATGGCACGGCGGATTGGCCACAAGTTCATCACTGGAGAGTAGCGCAGTATGTTGGAATATGTTACTCTATTGTTTATTAACTACATTCAAAAGAGAAAGAGAAGTTCACAGCAAAGTTGATATTGAACGGAGCAAAATCTCACACATCATTTATTCTTAGTTTCTTTTTTGTAATCTATACTTTTCATTTATTTCATTCACTTTTGCATTCATTCATCCATTTCTTATTGTTCCTGACTGTTTTGTTGTAACAAATTAGGCTGCATTTTACCAAACTAAAAGGTAATAGACAATAGAAATACACAAAACCTAAAAAAATGTGGCTCAGTGTCCAAATTACTATTATTTTAGGCTATTCATTTTTCCAATGAAGAGCATTAGGCTGCTTAATATTGCAGACAGACCCTTTTGAAAAATGAACCATGGTTTTACTATAGTAAAAATGTATAAACCTTTTTTTGGGGCGTATTGATCACCATTTGAATAAATAAAGTAGTACAAATACTAGTTAGAGTAGCAAAACTATGGTTAATGTGTGGTATCCTGTTGTAACCTTGGTGTTTTTGGTTTTATTTGTAGTAAAATTATTAATTTTCGTAAGTGGATATTATTTGCAATAATGTTTTTTTTGAACGAAAGAAGCGAAGCACACCTTCCTCTCACTTCCACACTTGTCCATGTCGTAAATAAACACATGGTAGTGTTTTGTCGTCTTACTGATGTCGCATGTTCCCAGTTTTAACTCTGAATGAGGGCTGTCGACGCCTAAAATGTATTTGTGCACTTTAACGATCATTTTCTTCTCGTGACAAACGACGTTTACTCCGTGTGATCGCGCGCGGTGGCGGGAGGCCTCGGGGAACGTTACCGCGGAGCGCGGGACGAGGACTTCTTTCGTCTCCTCGGGCAGTTGTTCACCGCCTGATCCACGCATCGGAGAGAACTGCTTTTTGTCCAAAAGGGGAATTCTTGAATGCTGAAAAACGGGGAGTTGTAAATACGGCGAGCCGAGACTCTTGGCAGCAGATCCGTCGAAATCTTCCGAGGTCGAATTGCTCGCGTGCTTTGCCGCAGATCGAAGCGCGTACACATACGTGGAGGAAGAGACTAATAAAGTAAATATGACTGCAAAATAAAGCTTCATATCTCTAAACTGCACTAAAGAAAAGTGTAATAGTCGTTATTTTACTCAAACACTGTTGGGAACCTTGACATATTTCACAGAGCCGGAATGAGTGATGGAAGCGCGGTTCTTTTGAGCAGGCCTCAAAACGGTTTCAGCATTTTACGTCATCACGTGATCACTGACGAAAATAGTTGACAAGCGTTATTTACTGGGTTAACAGCAGACATATTAAAACATATTATACATCTTATATATAAAAACAAAACAAACCCTAAAAAGTAACTCAGTTATATTACTCTAAAATTAAAAAGTAATGCATTTCTTCGCTAGTTACTTAAAAAGTAATATTACTTTATTAACTCGTGTTACTTGTAATGCGTTACCCCCAACACTGCTTATAGTAGTAAACTTACATTAATTGGTGGTCTTTTTAAGGCGGTGCCGTTTAAGAAATAGTGTTGCTTCCCAAGCTGTATTGCTGTGTCCATCATTATTGTATTTTACCTTTTTGATTGTGATTTCTACATTAAATAAATTCAATAGCAAATCTTGTTGCTATTTAGATGTGTTGGTTTCAGCCATATTCACTCTGGTGATGTCCAATATCAGCTTTCTCATTATCTAGTAAGCATTTTGGTCTGCTGTAAACACATGGAGCAGATTTGCATAGGTTACAAAAATCTGTTACCCTTTATTTCATAAAGAATGGCTTTAATGCTGCTCATATTTACTCAGGTGATGTCTGAACTGTTATATACCCTAGGACAGTGGTTTTCAATCCTGTTCCTCTACTATTCCTTCCACTATTCTGCAAATTGTTGTTGTCTCCATCTGACACTTAGTTGAGTTCATGGAGCTCTTTCCTAGCTGAGCTGATGATCTGAATCAGGTGTGTAAATTAGGGAGACATGCAAAGTGTGCATAACTGTGGGTCCTCAGGAACAAGTTTGAAAACCACTCCTCTAGAAAACAATGTGAACAGCTACATACATACAAAAGTATCATTCAATCCAACAGTGCACTATTAAAAAGTTACCAAAATCTATTACCCCTCTTTATTTTTTTACTCAAATTCACTTATGTCTGACCTTCTTGGTTTTACATCAGCATTTTTGAACAGATGCAGAAGATTCACCAAATCTTAAGAATGTCTAAACTATTTATCAGTATTTTAAAATGCATTTTCGCCTGATGTTAGCAGCTCCACAAATATACAGCATGGCCTTCAAATCTGACAGTAAATTAGAGATTGCTGAAATCTGCTTTTTATTTTTAATTATGTCTGTTCTCCATATTCGTCTTATATCATCAAGAAATTTAGTCAGGTTTTATTCCTGTGATTTACAAACACATTTTTTGATTTTGGGGTAAAATAGGAACTGTGAGGTTATCCCTTTAAGAAAAAGTAAATTAGTCAGAGGCATTAAATAGGTCAGAGGACATCAGAGACAGTGAAACTAATGATCAATCAAAAATGTTTTAATATTCTGACGACATTACAGTGAATGTTAGCACAGTACTTTAAAGAATGCTTACTTTTCAATACAAGTGCACAAAATGTGACGTATATATCGAATTCAGCTGAATCCATAAGGAAGTATGCAGAGATCTTTTGCCCCACTGATGCAACTTCCAAAAAGGAACCTAAACAGAAATAAACACTTAAAATAAAGTGATGGCTAAATTCATTATAAATTAATTAAACTGTCATACCTTGGAGACCCGGAGAATGACTTCAGTCCTACATTTCTTCCACATCTGGATAGTTAGGGTTTATTTTGACTCCACTCCTCTGGTTCATGATTGGCATTTAAAAATCTCTTTTCATCCATCACTATTTGTGATGGACCTATTGTACTTTGCACTTGCATGTTCTTCCCAAACTCTTCAGGCTGTATATCTTCAGACAGTTTTTCTCTGATAATGTGAATCATTTCTTGTGCTCCACTCTTGTTGGATGCTTTAATAACATTTTCTGAGAGCTCTTCTATCAACGTAACACCAGGCTGTTTAACAATTTCAATTCTACTTTTGCTCTTGAGTATCCCAACATCCTCTCCAGTCTTCACAACTCTGTTCTTTTGCTCCCGAACAAGCATTACTTTTCCAGAACGATCATCCTTATGCTTAAATCCTGAAGCAATTGTTTCCACTGTCCCAACAATTACTTCCACATCGTCCTCTAAATCATTCACGGGCATCTTTTTATATTTCTCTGTTGCTTCTATTTGTCTTTCAGTATCAGTCACAATCTCCACAATGTCACCATCTTCTCCCTCTTCATCAATGCCTTCTGCGCTCTTGAACTTCACCTCTTCGGTGTCTTCTTGAACTCTGACCGACCCTTCCATAGTCCGCATTAAAGATTGTTTGTTTCTGTTCAAAATCCAGGGTTTGCTTATTAAAGATTGTGTCACATGGGCCAGAGAAACTATTATGGAAGCAAGAACAATAACTGATGTGAGATTTATAGTGCTTTCATTTGATGGTCTCTGATATTTTCTACTTACGAGAGGATTCAATTTCACATGTGGAATCACAACAATCACAAACAGAAGCATCGGTGTAGAGCTCCTCCCACCTGCAGGGACAGGAAAAGAACTAGAGTGAATGCAGCTTCTCCGCATTTACACACTGTGTTGCATGTGTGTGAAATACAACAACTTACCTTCTCTCTACATTGTTATAGCCACATGACTTAGCTGTGGCACTTGTAGTGGCACCGTGAACTGATACTGTGCAATGTAGGTATAAGTGCTGTAGAAATGAAGAAATTAACACACTTTCATATTTATAAATATATAAACAGCTACATATAAGACAGAGGTAGGTTGTTCCATGTTTTATATACTCTCCTTTCTAATAGTACTATCAAATGATTAATAGCATCCCAATTTAAAGTTTTTGTTTACATAATGTACATGTGTTCTGTATTTATTTTTTATATATTTATTTTTTATGTGTGTATATATATATATATATATATATATATATATATATATATACACACACACTTAAAGTATATATTTAGAAAATATTTACATGGATATAAATATATTTATTTTTTATACATTTACATTATTTTATACTAAAAATAAATATTTACAAACACATTTTCTTAAATATATACATGCATGGCTTTTTATTTATGTATACATAATAAATATACATAGTAATATATATATATATACACACACATAATATATGTAAACAAACACTTATTTTTGGATGCCAAAATGATGACTAATGATTTGATTGCACCAATTTCTAAATATTAAAAATAATTTCAGCAGTGGTCAATTATTACAGTTTCTTAGATTTCCAAAAATGACATTTCTCGAGTTGTGCGCAGTTAAGACTTCTTATAAACCTAATTTCAAACACAACCTCTCCCAATAATCCTACAGGAGTTAAAAAGTGTGACTACTAGCCCAGTTCTCTCCTTTCTACTGACATTTATAATTGAAAACATTACCGTGCCTGTAACTTGGGGGAGTAAAAAGGCATCAACTGAAAACCTTATAACGTTCGACTGTCTCTGGAGAAAGCGTGAGAGACTTCCTTGTCTTCTACTGTCCTCCATACACCTGAAATGTCATGGTTTGCTGTTAATATTTGTTCTTCTCCCCTTCAAAAGAGTATTCATGTTAATAAAAGCAGAGTGCTTTAAACCACTTACCCATAATTACTTATAGCATCATGTTGTGGAATAGACTTTGGGTCTGTTGATGCTGTTACATAGCACGAGTCAACAAAAACCCTTTCGTCCTCGGATATATAAGCAGCACTGACTTCAAAAAACATGGGCTCGCCAAGCACAAAACTCCCATTTCCCTCGAGTCTTTCCCAGCGTTCTGGAGTTCACACACAATTTAATAGACAGATGGGCACCAACACCATATGAGAGGTCAAACAAAACAGGAAATTATACAGAAGGAGAGGAAAAGCTTACCATTACAGACATAAAGATTAAACTTGGCCCTATGTTCAAAAGTCTTGTGTAACACATGTTCCCTCACCACAGGCAGGAAGCCCATTTTGTAGGAATAATGAAATCTAGAAATGGAGAGAAAAAAAAAATGAATGAGGTAAATTGTATCTGAAGTCCTGAACCCTCTCCAGAATGATGGCTTACCTATTGTATAGGCACTGGATGTTTAATGTAAGAGGTACAGCTCGGATGACTGTCCCTGGAGGCTCTGCTGGAGTATAGTGCAACATGTTGGAATACATGATCTGTCCTTTCATCATCTGAGGAGGATCAAACGTTATATGGCAGGTAAAATCAAAATGAACATGGTGAAAAGTGGTGGCCCAAGTTATTTTGTTCATATTTCGGTGGCTATAATGGCCTATAATAATAGTGGTTTATCAAGACGGACAACCCCTATATAGAAAGCCTACTGAATTATATTTGATACACAAGTTTGTAAACCCCATCTTCCTTTTTGGCCATATTAATATTAGCACAAACTGCAGGTTTAAATAAATAAATGTTCAGTAAATGTTTCAATGTTTAAAAAACATGTGCAGTCTGAAATGTTCTTCTATGAGCATTTTTTATTGGGCTACTTTGTTTATGTAATAAAGGAAATTTAAAGAACTTATTGACATTAAAGTGAAAAAACTGAATCTAGGAGTCGGAGGAAAAAAATGCCTATTTAATGCACTTAGAGGCCTTTGCATCAGATTTAATTCTCCTTTCTAAACAATGTTCAAGAATCATTAATCAAAAATATTTTACAGGCAATTTTGAATAACCTATAGTTTTAGCTTTTCATGTTTATAGGCCTACATCTGACATCTGGTGTGTTGAAAAAAACCCGTCACATATTTTGTATAAATGGGTTTTTATACAGCCTATTAAAACGTATATTTTCTAAACGCCTCGTTTAAGACTGGGTTTATCGCGCAGAGCTACACTACTTACCGTTAATGAGCTATCGCAGTCACTGAGGTCGTAATGGAAATATAGGAAGTTCTCGTCTGAGCGAGAGACAGGACAAGTTCCCAGGTGAAATGAAGACGGCGAACATCTGAAACCCAGCAGACTCTTATTCATGCGCACCGAGATCTTACTGTACCCACACCACACCTCCACGCCTCGAGCATTACGCACTGGAGACACTCGGATATGCTGAGGGTTCCTTGGAGGAACCAGAAGGCTGGTCAAACGGTTTGGCAACTGTCTTCTCCCGGACACAGGTCTAAACAGCTCCATGTCAGCGAGAGGAGCAGGAACATGCCGGAACATTGGGAAAACGTGGTATGGTGGCATAACTGCGGGGCTCTTCATAAACTCGCGGTCTCCTGTCCACGGCCTGAGCGCGCCTGGATGCATGTCATGGGCTTTCAGCTCCGTGGATACGACATTGCTATATTCTAGATGACCCCGGGTCCCGTAAGTGTGAGTTCTGGTGATGTGCAGCATGCCAAGAAAGTACAAAGAACAACAAAAATACAAAGTCATGCGCTCCATGACCACTAACGTTGTTAATTCGCAAATGTTACGTGGAGGAAGTAAATAAAACGCAGCCGAGAAGAACACAAACCGCGCGCCGCCGCGGCCACCTGTTGATTGATGACGTGACGACTACTAATTACTCGTTTAGTGATGATAATAGAGATATATAGATCAGTGGATGACAGTCGGCTCTTTCGAATAGTTTATTTAAATCAACCGGATAAAATAAAATAAAATAAAATAAAATAACGTCATCACGTAATTCCGCATCGGCGTCGAATATTCTCAAAAACGTTTTGCAAGCACGTATTGCTGTTTATTATGTGCTTTTATCGGTTACTTTTAATCGAAAAAAATTTATTTTACATTTAATTAAATATAAAAAATAATCAAAAACAAAAAAATACCTGTACCTGGGATTATTTAGCTCATATGGCCTGTGTAACTCGGATTTACGTTTAACAGTTTACTTTATTTGGCTGTTGTATACTTTTTCCTTTTCTATTCTAGATACTTATTTTACTATTTTTGTTTGCTTTATCTGTTTTTATTTGTTTGCCATTCGATTATTAAATTAACTTTTCGGTCCTCGGTGCGCTCGGTTCACTGAAACGGTTCAGATCCGAATCATTCGCTAAAAATAATAATAAAAATAAATAAATTATAGTAAAAACAAATCGAATGCTTTTGAAAAATTCATTGTTTCCTCATATTCTGGTTTCTGCATCAGACTTAAGTTTGCTATTGTTTTAAGTTTTAAAACAAATTTTTGGTAGATGCACGCGCATTTAAGATCTTCAACAGTGTTTGGGCTGAAACTGTCTGACTTAAATTAAAAGTTTTTTTTCATTCCATTTTAAAATCCATACACAAGGATTCTTGCTGTGAGACCAGACATACACTTGTCTCCTTCAAATAATGTCTAATTCATTCAAGTGATTCATAAAAGACCAGCAATACGCATTTTAGGTGCAACTTCCAGTAACTTCTGACTTGCAGTGCAGCCATTAAAAATTGCATCAGCCAGCTTGTGACTATAAGCTATTATAGCAACCAAACCAGTAAGAAGTTTCCAATAACATCTGAATTAGTGTTCCCTATGGAAAGGTAGTTCAAAATTCTAGCTGATCTTGTGATTATTACATTAATATAATAATAATAATAATAAAACAAAGTGACAAATATCCCTCTAGGTGCTCCTCCACTTCAACAGAGGTATTGGTTTGTATGAAGGTTTTCTTCCAAGATTTATTAAGAGGTGACAGAGAAACAATTTGTCCCGGATACTGTCCCCCACAACCTCTCTTTTCTATATAGATATAGATTTCCTGTACTCTTCAATAATAGACACATAAATCTGTATTTGTGTTATAAGCAGCTCGGAAACATCTGCATTTTCAAAGTTTATCAGTGCTCAGACACGTTTCTGACAGTGCATGGTGAGTGTGTGACATTTATATGGTGACCGAGGTCTGCTAAACATAACAAGATTGGAGGACCTACAGAGGCAACGCTCTCTTTAATAGAGAAACCAAAATCGATGATATCATAATACTTCAGACATTATGCTTTCATGAAGGATGGTGTTGAAAGAAATGACAAAGTAAAGAAGCCAGTGAGGCCAATTACAAGTTTTAACTGGTTATTAAGAACATAAAGGACAGCAGTCATCATCACTGATCTGAGCAGAATAAGGTAGTTTGCAGGTCCTGACGCCTCAAAGGTGGCAGGTTCGAATCCCAGTCATCAGAATTAACCTCGAAAAGGACATTTCACCCTAACATTGCTTTAACGTTAACTGGATGATGCATGGATGCTATGTACACAGATTACAATGGATGAGGATGTCATCAGTTAATTAAATATATGGTATTGGTCAGTCATACTGAATGAAGCTCGCGTCCAATATGAAGTTCTCACATGACGTTTGAATTGTCGTGGATTTCTACACAGTTGCATGAGGCTTGAATTTTTTAGCTATACATATAATAAACCTTGATCAAACTCCTATAATCCTCTTCTGTTCAATTTCGACCAGTGGCTGACCAATAAATCGAGGCACTTGTTTAATACCATGTTTCCGTTACATAATATAAATGTCAGGCTGAAACCTGTACCAAGAAAGAAAGCAAACAAAAAAACAGCAGAAAACAGATTTTTCTTTTTTTTTTTTTTTCTTTTTTCCTTGTTAAATAGTAATAAATACATGAGATGCAGTGGTTTATTTTTCATTTTTCTGAAGCAGGAGGGTTAAAAAGTTCTCATTTTTTATTTATTTATTTATTTATTCATTTATTTATTTATCTGTCTGTTTTCTTTAGCAGCAATCCGAACATGGTTGAGAGTGGAGATAGCAGCCGAGAGAGAAGTAGTTCACTTTTTTGACTTGATGGCAAACAGCACTCACAGAGTGTTGTGAAGGAGGAAGGGGAGGAGGGGGAGAATAAAGACAGGAGAGAAAGCAAAATGAGAGGCAGGAAATGAAGTCAGAGTGGGAGGGGCCGGAGTCAGGAGGGCGTGACAGTGTCCCTTCGTACAGAAGTATTCCGCCCTCCTGCTAAATCTCACCCCAGACTCTTCCTTCCAACAGAAACATGGGGTAAGTACGAAAATAAAGAGAGAGAGAGAGAGATAGGGAGAGCTACAGCAAGATTTGGCTTAGCATATCCAGAGTTAATACAAATGTGTTAACGCTTTCATAGTTTTCTGTCCAAAACAAAGAGGGCTAGAAAAAAGAGATAGCGAGAGAGAGAGAGAAGAAAACCAAAGTAAGAGAGGGGTGAGAGAGTCTAGTGAGATGGTGAAGAAGAAGAAGGCAGACTATTTTTTGAAACGAACAACAGGGAAGCATTTTGGTTTTCCTTCTGGCAAAATGTTTTGATGTTTTTCAAGACTTTCCTGCATCACTTCCTCCTTTATGTGAAGTCGAGTTACGTTCCCCCTCTCCTCGTGAAAGCGGCTCATGGTTCAGCCTCCTCCTCTAGTTGTTAGTTGGTGTTGCTCACTGTGTGGCGTCTAAAAACAGTTTCTGTCATTTGCTTTATTTCATTCGTAGGATTTGTTTCATAGTTTGAGATATATAAGCCAGTGTGTCAAGCGAGATAAAGACTGGAAACATTAAAAAAAAGTAACAAAAATGTGTCTTGTGTATGTCTTGCCTGTGTGTTTGTTTATACGTGTGTGGGTTATGCTCGACTAGAAAAAAAGCCACCGAAAAAAAATGAAGCCAAGAAAGAAAAACAAAAAACCTCAAACCCAGTTTGTTTGTTTGTTTGTTTGCTATGCGTAAGTATCATGTCTGACCAGAAAAAAAAACAAAAACGAAACGGTATAAATAAAACACTGAATAAATAAACCCACAAAATACCCACCTCTCTCTTTCTAACCCCTCTCTCGTCTCTCTCCTCATGTAGTGATTCTTAATAAATTAAAAATATACAATTACGGCAAAACCTCAGAAAAAAAGAAAGAAAACAAAACTAAAAAATAAAAAAGCATAAGGTACTCTCTCCCGCTGCTGTCGCGTTGACAAAAACATTCATTTTTTTTTTCAACCCCAAAAACTCTCCTCTCCTCACTTCGATAAAAATCTCTCGCTGCAAACCTGTCCTGAAATCCCATAAAATCAAATAACAATAAGAATGGTAAAAACAAACCTTCTGAAACCTTCTGTTGCGACTACTTCGCCCTGCCGCCCTTCTCCTTCGATGAGAGAAAAGAAACAAACGAACAGAAAAAAATAACGACGATAAAAATAGTTTCAAATCCCTCCCTTGACCTTCTCCCCATGCAAAACCAAAACAACGAAACGAAACGAAAAAACTAAACCGACTGTCTGATAATTCACAAGTTTTTCTCTGCGATTCTGTTACGTGTGGCCGCACGCACGCGCGTGTGTGTGTGTGTGTGTCATACGCTTACATGTGTCGCGTATGTGTGTACGTACGTGTGTGGCGCTTTTGTCACTGTTATGTTGTCGTTAAAATTTTTTTATGGCTTTTGGAATTTGTTCAAGATTTATCAAGAGTTGGCTGCACTCTGACCGCTCCCACTCCCGCTGCTGCACACTGCCATCATGGCGGACTCGTCGGAGTCCGGCCGCCCCCCAGCTCCCCCGACTCCTCTGGGCGGAGGCCCCCCGGTGAGCATCCCCCCCACTCCAACGCTTCCCTGCGGCGGGTTGTTATTGTTGTTGCTGCCGGCGTAGCACGGAGGGATGTATCCCAAACCGGAGGCAGCGACAATGCTGTCCTGGGAGGCTGGGGCCTGGGGCAACTGTTGCTGGGAAGCGGAAGGGGGTTGCTGGGGGGCCATGACTGTCCTAGTCCGAAAGGCAGAGAGGCCCAGGTGGAGGTTGGAGGAGCCATACTGACTGGAGTCCAAGCTCGACGGGGGCGGCTGCATGATGGAAGACTGACCCAGGTGGTGGTGGTGGGTGAGGCTGAGCTCGATGCTGTCCTGCATCTGCGGGGAGGAGACGGGCATCAGCGCCTGGCCCTGCTGGCCCTGCGAGGCCTGGCCCTGCGGCTGGTTCTGCTGCTGCTGCTGTTGCCGGAGCTGTCTGCCGTTGCTGTGGTGGCTGCCGTAGATGGGGTGGGGATGGTGCGGCTCCATCATTCCCCCTATGTTGCCCAGGAAGTGGCGCGAGTGCTGCGTGGCCGCCGGCTTGTGCAACAGCAGCTGTGGGTAGGAGGAGTCACTGCCGCTGTTGGACAGCTGACCCATGCTGCTGTCCCCTCCTGGCCAGATGCGCAACTGCTGTTGAGACGGAGCCTGGAGAGAGAAGAGGCCATCATCATGAGTGACGTTTCGGCATGTTACCGAGAAGCTGTGTGGTGCGCTGCAACGCTCGCTTACTTGTGGGCTCTGCATCTCGTAGTCTGTGTGAGTGACTGCGCTGTTGTAGTACCGGTTGCTGTACCGGTAATTTCGGTTGTCATTGGAAGAACCGCTAGATCCACCTGGATTGGGAGCAAGAACAAAGAGTTGATGTGAAACCAGTTAGGTAACCGGTACTCAACATGGAAGCTCAAACGTGCGAACTTCATATTTCTTCATATGTGACCCTGGAGCACAAAATCTGAAGTAGCATGGATAAATTTGTAGAAACTGCCACCAATAAACTATATCTGCCAAAACGATCCATCTTTTCTTTTATGCCAAATGATTAGGATATTATAGTAAAAATCATGTTTCATGAAGATATTTAATACATTTCCTACCATCAATCTAATAAAATGTAATTTTTGATTACTTATATGCATTGCTAAGGTTTTTAAATAGTTGTATCGCAGCCAAATACTACCCTATCCTAACAAATTGCATTGACGAAAAGCTTATTTATTCATTCAGCTTCCAGATGTATAAATCTCAATTTCAAGAAATTGCCCCTTACGACCCTTTTGTGGTCCAGTGTCACATATGATTTTGGCTAAACCATATGCAATAAATATCATCATTTTTTTGCATGCTCAAACTTCAAACTGACCTCTGCATTACACACACACACTTACCAGAGCTGGAGACAGAGCTAGTGGTGGAGGTGGAGTGGCTGTGGTCCATGGCAGGGCTGGTGGAGGTGGAGCTGCTGGTGTTGGTGCCCTCATCCGTTGTCTTCTTGAAGAAGTTGTGCTGCAGCGCGTAAAAGGGCGTGATGCGCGTCTTGGGATCGTAGTCCAGCATGCGCAGGATCAGGTCCTTGAACTTCAGGTAGTCGCAGGGCGCGTGACCCTGTTCTCCAGCTCGCCTCCCCCCTGGACCTCCAGTCTCCACCCCCAGGATCTCGTGCAGTCGTCGCGTGGCAGGTGGTTTATATTCCTGAAAAGACAAATCAACAGAGGAAGGGAAAAGAATGAGGCGCAAATGTGTAGCATTTTAGTGCAGACAACAGTTTCAATTTTAGCATTTGCAAACATGTAAGGACAATGAGTGATGAATCACCAGTCTACAAACATATTACATTAGTAACAATCAATTTAAGGATTAATAAATACATAAATCTATTCATATTATTACTTTAATACTATAAAGTCAACATGAAATGACATTTGCAACCCACTTCTGAGTTAAACTTTTATAAAATATTTATTGGTAAAATATAGCGTTCAGCTCATCCATTGAGAAGCGTCTGGAACTTGAAAAGTGGGTTCCACAAATTTTAGTGAAAGTTATATACCGATATGGAGAATGATGTGAATGCAAGTTTGCTCACTTTAGCATTAGATTGCAATGTTAGCTAGAAGAAAGTTGTAGCAGTACATACATACTTAAAACATTCCTGAAATTAACACTTTTTCTCTCTGTGCATTAATACATTGAGTACACACACACACACACGTGTATTGCAATTTTGATTTCATGTTGACTTTAATAGGAAACTAATCAGCCTTAGAAATCATTACTGAATGTAGGTGAAGGGGGGCTGAAAGTGAGAGATGTTTGTGGTTTTGTGGGAATAATGACGGTTGTACTGGGGCTCTCAGTGTCATACAGGGTTCAGCAATGAGACTTTTTGAAAAGACTTCCAAGTTGAAAATACTGTACACAATCATGCATTTCAGCTATTACTACTAAATAACAGCATTAAATGCTCAACTAATGTATTATGTCAGTAACATGCTCTCTTTTAATTAAATATTAAAGGTGCCATAGAATGCATTGAGAGAATATTTTAAATTGTTCTCTGATATGTACATAGAAGGTATGTAGC
>JAUMHQ010000076.1:17157832-17169144 GCA_032361165.1 Enteromius paludinosus
TTATGAGGACACAAATTTGTATAATGACATGGGTATGACATATGTATTACAATATGAAGGTGATTTATGAAGACATTTTCAGTGTCCCCGTAATTTAAAAGGCTTAAACATACTAAATGGGTTTTTTTGAAAAGCTAAAAGTGCACAATTTCCTGTAAGGGGTAGGTTTAGGTGTAGGGTCAGTTTTGGGCAATGCCACATACAGTTTGTACAGTAGAAACACCATTACGCCTATGGAGAGTCCCCATAAATCACAAAAACCAACACACACAAACAGAAGTCATTTTTTTCACCTTTTATTATTATTTTTTTTAATTATTTTTTTTCTGCATTCTATATAATATGGCCCGAACAGATTGCTAGCAGGCCTGGGCTTACTGACTGAGAAAGTTCAGTTTCATGTTATTTTTTGCTGTGTTAAGGCTAATAAAAATGGATTTGAGTCATATAGAAAATAACATATTTTAAAAAACCAAACATTGCTGCATTCTAATTTCCGGATAGATAGCTTGAGAACACGTGAGTGTAAAAATATAGAATGAAATCACTTAGAAATATAGTAGCATAAATCTCATGAAGACAAACGATGTAAGGTATAATAATTTATGTCCATGAAACATACAATACATACGGTGATACTTACTCTTAGGGAGTTGTGCTTTAGCAAGCACCATTAATTATGTTCTACAAATAATCAGCTTAATTCCATAGTACCTCAAATGCCTAGATGAAAAACACATCATCTGGTCAATTAAGTGCTTGTTGAAACTTACAGGATTTCTGGGCTCAAACACTGACCAAGACTGCATCGTGTAGAGGTGGGGACTAGACCAGAATGACTCACTCACACTCACACACACACACACACACACACACACTACTGCTGCTGCTAAGGGGTGCACTTCAGCTAGGCAGGCTACTCTTTGATATGGGCATGCAGTGGTCAAGAAAGAGCAGACAGACAGTAAAAGGAAAAAACGTCCACCTCACACCCTGTACCTAGCCAGACCGAGAAAAAAAGTATCATCTACACTGTTGCAAAAGAGTCTGGATACAAGAAATGTCCTGTGTGATTTCCGTTAGAGGACCATCTGCGCTTTTATGATCTAACTTTCCATTTCTGCCCACCTCCATCAAGTCACCAACACCTAAATTACATCTACTAGCCTCTCTCATACCCTAGGTATCCACACCGAGCCACTGTGTGCTTTTCATTACCAATTTATAAACCAATGGGAAGCTGAAAGAAAACTACATTAGGAAGACACAGGCGGCAATAGCTTATGGAAGGAAGCTGGGAGAAAGCCAGCTCAGATGCTCTTGACCGGAAGTCTCCTTTTTTTTATGGGTGGCGAACTTTTTTGCTGAAGCGCAGGGTCACAAAGGCCTGAATTAACTTGTGGTCCTGCAATGTGACTGTAGGGTTGAATCTAAAAGCAGTAAAAATCAATCATGTGGTTAGCAAATGACACCGTGAGAGATCCATTCAGCTGACAACTCAAGAATCACACTAAAACTTCACCAAACTAACTAGTACACACCTATGTAGGACTGGCTCATTTCTATGTGACCCCCCCCTCCTAAATTCAATAATGACATCAAAGTGACCTTTACTACCAAATGGATAGGTCAACAAACTGACAACACTTGGAGCTTGAATGAGTTTGCCGAAACGGTGGGAAATGGCTTTAACTACGATCCCTTACAAGACAAAGCAATTAACGTTTAAGATGGAGGCTGTCACCGCTGCTCCATTTCCCCCATGCAATTTCCCTGTAATGCCTCAATTTGATATGTAAATGAATTAGGTTTCCGTGGATCTCCTCAAATGAACCTACTTCTGGATTTCGATTCAAGTCAATGAAAGAAACTGGACCCAGGTCACCAAACCCTTTGCCCAGCTAGCGGTTTAGATGGTGATGAGCAACAGGAGCAAGAGCCACATGTTGACCCCACACGCAAGCCACGCTTTAGAGGAAAAGCTTGTTAGGAGCCACATCCAAATCGATGCGTTAGGCTATATGCCATCTGATGAGTGAAGGGATTTGTCCTGATAGAGTAAGGGCAATGTTACACAGGGACAGGCGGACTGAAATACTGATAGGGAGGTGGGCTATGTGAAAAAACAACACTTTTCTACTCTAGTTTTCATTTTGAGAAGAGAAGGGCCTAAACGCAGGTTAATGTCCTCAAACAAGTCTATATAAACTGTGTATTTGTAAGAGTGTACGTGTCCTCTCCTTTCAGAGCCATCAAATTTAGTAGTAGGCCTATGTTGAGAGATGAACGGGGAATACTGCCTCAGGTGGTCTTCGAAAAGACTAACAAGCTTGTGTCCATCCCAGTTTGATTTTACGCCAACTACAATCCTGTATAGGAAGTTCTCGCAGAACACACATCTGAAAGTTGTTTGTGTTATTAAAAAAAAAGTGCGGTATGTTGTGTCCATTTGAGGAAACATGGTAAAAATTCGAGTTTGAGGCTTGATACTGTAGTTTTCAAATTTAAAAGTTAAGAGATCGAGCCATGCAAGACCTTGGGAAACACCTAATATTACAAGTACAACACTGGCTCTCTTTAAATGGAATGGGTTTTCAATGCAAATGCTTGTTGGCAAGAAAAAAAATGAAATAAAAGCCCCTTTAAAATAGCCCCACAGTACGTTTACGATCGTTGTAAGCTTTTGCACAATGAAGTTAGTTAGTCTATTCAGAGCCCCGTGTCACTCTGCCACGGACACCAAAAGAAATCCAAAAACAGAGCTTGTCACACATTAAAAATTATGCATGATGGCCAAAAAACTAAATGAAACTAGAGGGCTGATTAATTCATTCTCAAGAGCACAAAAAAAGCATGCAAAAGCTTAAATGGTTCTCGAAAGAGTCACTATTTTAAGAGACAGGTGGCTCCTGCATTGCAACTTAAAGTACTGTGCATCAAAAAAAGAGACCATCTCCTATCATGCATCTCCCCCCCCCCCCCCCACCAAATCCAAGATTCACCTACAATCCAAATGATTCCACCCATTTCGGTTCTGAAAAATAACCAAAGCATGAATCCTAACTCACAGAGTGATGATAACATGCATGTTTAAACCAAGTGACGACGTCTGAGGATGCGGTATAAAGGCTGATGGAGATGGCAACATGCAAAAGAAGAGCAGAAGTGTGTCCATTTTGAACCGGCATTGCTACTTCAGCACCACAGCAGAAGCCTTGCAGAAAGCGCTATGGAGATGAGGGGTGTAGGCATAGCCAGATTTATCCACACACTGGGCTAAATAGAGACCTGGGTAAATGTGCAACATCCAAACGCATCACAGAAGTGGATTGCAATAGGAATCGGCCATATATTTCCCTCCAGTCGTCATGCTTGTGCACGTATGAACGTTATAAGGGAAAATTGTAACGTCACCCTATATATTGGTCTCATTGGAATAAAGTCGCGCTTTTATTCATAAAAAAAATGAATATGTTTAGTTACACGGTAAATACGTTAACCAGTGCGTTAAAAAACAACCAGATATCGGTCAAATTTCGATAGCTTTCAGGCATTCTGTGCACAAGATTTGCATCCCATGCAACACCGCAGTTTTGCATTAATGTAATTGTGGCCGAGCTGATGCTCTGGGATTTTTTTTTTTAATGCATTTCTTTTTTTTTCAAACAAGCATTACATGACGACTGGGTGTCTAAAACAAACGTGATGGGCTAACCTGACTCATCAATCTGAGTAATGAAAAGCGATAATCGAAAGATGCATTGAAGGTCTCGTAATCGAACATGTTCATGGGTGCATGGCTGCAAACGCGAGTCATGCAATGGATTTGACTGATGCTTTTTTTGTACATATCGCACAGAATGAGCTGATTAATACTCGAAACGGCTGAAATGTATATGTTGCACGGTTTTAATCGTTGCAAATCACATCCACTGACAAGCAAGCAGCCTGGCTGCCATGAGTTGAGCCGCGGCTCTCTGGATGGCACAGGAGGATAACGTTTAAATACCTGCTCGTGGTCTTTTGCATCTGACCCAGTTTACATGAAGTAACAAACCGAATATGTCCCCGCTCCCTCCCCAAAGCCCTGGCCTGTGCATCAGGCATCTTTGGGAACACGGTGTCTTGCGAGGAATGAGGAGGGAACAGGCTGAGAGCATCCGCGTGAAACAGACGATATGGTGTTTTTGCGTGTTAAGAAACCAACTGTAGTCTTACCTCAGCTTCGTGTCCAGCTTCCCGAAGCAGCCATTACCAGTATTCCCCCTCTACCGTCCGAACCTCCGCCACACAGGTAACGTTACCGGGGCGGACCGAAAAACCGGCAAAACGACCCCCTCCCCCCGAACCGCCACCCCTTCGGACGGGTTTCTGCGATCGTCTCCCGAAAAAAAAAGACGAAACGCGCAGGCTATCGTCTTGTCGTCGCTCTACAATCCCTCTTCAGCACATTTGTCTTATCACAGTCCCCCAAAAGCACAAATGAGCGCGGCAGGAGCGTCTTCAAACCCCCGGCGCAAGCGGCCAACCGCCGATCCGGCGAGCAGCGGTACATGCAACCGTGACAACCGCCTCTCGGTGCTCCGCGTTAGTCCACCTCGACGTGGGAAAGAAATCGTTGGTGGTAACGGCGGTGGTGCTGTGCGGGTCTCGGCGGCTAACGCTCAGGCTAACCGCGATCACATCGCCCAGCAGCGGCAGTGTAGTAGCGCGTCGCTCGCGGTGGTTTGCAGCAGCAGCAGCAGCGAGGGGTGGAGGGGTGAGAAGAAGAGTGATTAAATAAAAAAAAAGGAAAAAGAAAGAAAAACGGATTAACTAAAACCGGGGTTTCTTCGTCGCACCGCTACAATTAGCGATGTGCATTCGCCAGGGACCCCCCCTCACTGCCGTTAATCTCGGATCGGCTCCGCGGCTGCTCGTCGCTTAGAGAGGGTCTGCACGGTAAAGCGCGTCCCCGCTAAAAAGCGCGCTCGCTTCGGTGTGTGTGCAGTGTTCACAAAATGGCCGCCTAAACAAACCCTACAACGGGCTGCGCCCAGCGGCTGTTAGCGCGATTTGCCTCGGCATTTGCCTGTGCAGGGGAGGAAAACGATGCTTTTACGGGAACGATGATTTCGAAAACGCGCGCTGGCGTGCCTTTTTGACCCGTTTTGAGCTAGTAGAAAGTGATAGGTTGCTTAAAGCACATGCAAACTGAACAATGCCGAGGACGTGGAGAGGTGAAGCAGCTTACCTAACGTTACGGGGCTAATCTGCGACCATACATGGTTATGACTAAGAAAACTTTTTTTATGTTAATTTAGCCCAACGTTTAAATTTCAGCGCAACCGGTTTGGGCGAAGTAACGTTACCTAGGAAGTTTCCCCAAATGTTGTTTTCGTTAACAGTTACATTTCCCCATCTCAAAAACAGACGGCTTGCTGGTCTTAATGGTTTTTATGAGTTAGGTGTTTCAACTGGGAATACCATCTTGGTAATGGGAGACGAGTTTAAACAAGCTAACGCCAACAAACTAGTTTAAGCTACTATTTTCTTCTGGAAAGTACCCATGCATCTCATTAACATGAATATAATTATTATTATACATAAAAAAAAAAGCCCAGCTTGCTACAAAGTTCGGATGCAGGCTTCACGGTATCAAAAGCAATGTTAAAGTATGTTACACCACCACAAATATATTGTATTATTTATGTCTTGCATGCAACCACTTGTCTTTTTTTGCCATGCACCTCATTCGATTTGGTTCGCTATTTTGCGTCACTAATGACACTTCAGTTCATAAAACACTAAAGCATAATATAAAAAAATAAATATATATATATATATATATAAAAAAACTATATATGTATGTATATATATATATATATACATACATGCATATATATCGCGCTCAAGGCAGAATAGTGGGGTGCTTGTTATAAGTTTTATGGAGGAGGGGGTAGTGCAGTGGGTATGAAACTGATTAAGTTAACCAAGGGTTTACATACATCCTCTTTCATCACCATTACATGAATTCTCTATTGTTCCGAGGGCACCATTTAAAATATTCTGAACGTGCCACTGGGATAAAAAGACAAGGTCACAAATGTGACCAACTCCCCCCACGCAAGACATTCACACCAAACATATTTATAGGTGTCTTTGTTCATAACCTTTCAGGCGCATTGTAGGCTTTAACATTCACGTCTGTAGGATTTTTGAGGACATTGAGACTGAAATGAAGTCTCTCGTGAATGGACTCCTACGTCTGTATTCTTCCTTCATGCGCGAGACCTACCGTAGTGCATGACAAAACGCTGTAGAGTATATGTTTTTTTTTAAATTCGGATATAAATGAAATGAGCCGCCAGGTCAACCTAGGTTACTAAAATTTAAACACGCAGGAAGTTCGTCATCAAACTCAAGGTGAAAGTTCATACCTTTACCTCTGCGTTACATTCCGATCCGACGCCATCTAGTGGTGTATAAAAACTCTACACTGAGTTCAACACCCTCGAAAAAAATCTTTTCAGGTCAAGTACACTGTCCTGTTTAAACATCCAAAAAAATATCTTTAAAGAAATTAATACTTGCATTAAGCAAGTATTTAACTGATCAAAAGTGACATGTAAGCATGTGTTTTAAAATACTGTTAATTAAAGAATTCCGGGGAAGATAATATTAGTTTCATCACTGGTAATAAGAAACATTTCTTAAGGGCCAAGGTACTATATTACAATGATTTCTGAGGATCATTTGACACTGAACACTGGCATAAAGGCTGCTGAAAATTCAGCTTTACCATCAGGGAAATAACTTGCACTTAAAATAATATATTAGAATAGAAATGAGTTAATGTTAATTATACAGTATTACCTTGGTGAGCATATGCGACTTCTTTCGAACGCAATAAAAACATCTTACAAACCCTAAACAGTCTAGAGACATAGAGCTGGCACCCCCTGTGTGCATATTGCAGTTTAAATTTGAACCCTGCGCATAGTAACTTGTTGACATACTTATAGTGCTTACATTGCTTTACTGTCGAGGTTATGAAGTGATAAAATCATCCAGGCATAAATCAGCAGAAGTCAAGTTGATTTTAACATTGTTAACAGTTTTTCAATGCAGAAGAGGAATTGATTGAGGTAGGTTTTGTAACAAAGAAAGAATATAAAGCAACATTTTGTACTGCTTTGCAAAAATGATTATTCAGTGTTTTATTAGCCGTCACTGCATGCATGAACATATATTTTAAAATTGCATTTATTTAATAAACCAGAATTTTTTTATTTTTTCTGTGGTATATTACTCTATGAGGAGTTAGCTTGTGTCTTCTCCAGTTCCACACACCAGTTACCCTGATCATGGTAGCTCCTAACCACTTTAACACCTGTCACACCACAACACATCTCCTCCAGCTCTCCCTGCTGGAAGACATGATAATAGCGATGAAAAACAGACCCCTGACTCGTGTTCTCCAAGGGGTCGTTTATGCTTCCAGTCAGTGCTCCCTTGTTCTTTTCCGCATTACCTTTCAAGTGCCACGGGACCAGGAGATCTTGGGAAAGGAAAGCAGTGCGGTTAGTATGGATGTGGATTCTGGGCTGTGTCGCATTCTGCCGCTCTGTGCGTTTCATGTCTGAACTAATTTTCCCATCGTGCTCCTCCAGTTGAGTGAAATTATTTTCTTCTGTTTTAAGCTCCTCGCTGCTCTCCACACTAGCTCCAGTTGTTCTGTCTTTCAGATATTTTGATTTCTGGTTGTTGAATTCTTGCTCTATGGCCCAAACGTAGATCAGAGCTCTTCCTCCCACCTTTAATAATCGCACCAGCTCTCTGACAGCAGACTGTCTTCTCTCCTATGAACAC
The DNA here is from genome assembly GCA_032361165.1 of Enteromius paludinosus. Classification (NCBI taxonomy): domain Eukaryota; kingdom Metazoa; phylum Chordata; class Actinopteri; order Cypriniformes; family Cyprinidae; genus Enteromius; species Enteromius paludinosus. Next base: position 17,165,684 of record JAUMHQ010000076.1, read on the forward strand.
ATGCACTTTTTTCAGCATCATATACAGATTTGCGCATTACTTTTTTACATTTGTTTACTGTCTGTTTTGATCCAAAGTGATTTATATTGCATTTAAGAATTGTGCATTCTATGGACAGCACCTTGCACAACTGTTTGAGAGAGAATAACAGATGAATCACATTTTTTTTTATTTTTATAAGATTAAAAGGCTCATGTACTATGAAAACATTTAAGAAAAAAATAAAAATAAACTGCCTCATTCACAACTGAAAGACATCAGACAGATAAATAACTGTCATGTGGAGGTAACAAGAAAGCCAGAGAGACAGCATTATTGCAGAAAAACTAATGGCTACATTAACAAAGTATGGGGATTTTTTTTGTGTTTTTGAAAGTTTTACTGCATTTTTTTGATAAAAGACTACAATTTAAAATAACTTTTCTTTTTTATCACATTTTCCAATATAAAATGTATTTCTGTGATGGCAAAGCTGAATTTTTAGCTGAATTCTTTTCAGAAATCATTTTCTGATTTGCTGCTCACAATTTCTTATAATCATCAATGTTGTGAAGACTAATATTTTTTGTGAAAAACATGAAACATTAATTACCCCATGGTCAGTTTTACAAATTTAGATTATCAGAATAAATAAGCTGTCCATTGATGTATGATTTGTTAGGATAGGACAGTATTTGACTGAGATACAACTATTTAACTTCTTAAACTCTGCTCAAAGTTTCATTCAAATTGTGCCTTGAATTTTTAACCCTTTGCCTGCACCAAGAACCCCATATGTGGTGCCATTTGAAAGCTTAGAATCTCTATTTTATGCAGATATTAATCACTTTGTATATTTATTTTACTGTAACAAAGTTAATTACACGTAAATTACACTACGCCCCCCCCCCATTACGTAAATTTAGTTAATCTTAGGACAGACAACATATATAATAATATTTATCACTTATAGCAGTTTTTGTGTATGTTCAAAGGGTTTTCTTTAAAATGACACCTAGATATTGCATTTATTCCACTGTATATGTTGGTATGGGGAAACTAAGAGATTGGGGGAAATTTGGGTAGGCGGAAAGTGTCTGAAATTTTTTTTATTCTTCCCTACAGTTGGAATAGAAGAACTCTATAGCCGCAGAGTGTAAGAGGTTAAAAATCTGGAATTTGAGGGTGAAAAAAGCAATGCATATTACTAATCAAAAATTAAGTTTATTTATAATTAAGCATATTAATAGGTTTTATATATTTAGGGAACTTACTAAATATCTTCATAGAACTTAATCTAAACATAACATAAAAGAAAAATTGATAATTTTGACCCATACAATGTATTTTTGGTAATTGCAACAAATATACCCGAGATACTTAAGACAGGGTTCAGGGTTACAAATAATATTAAATTACGTTTTATCCCCCCTTTATTACACAGTATGCTCACCTGTGTGGAGAAATGATGTATGACTGCGATAGAGATGCAGGCATCACAGCTGTCACTGCGCAAGGGGACAGACAGGGCATCTGAAACGAATGCCTCATAACCCCGCTCAACACAGATCTGCACTAGATTAGCACTGCGGTCACAGCCCACCTGCAGATGGACAGACAATAGAGCTTACATCCGAGTTCTCCATTAATGAAAGAGTTAAAGTCATAATTGTAACTAATAACCACGACATGTCCGACCTAGCCCATCTCACTTCCCGGTAAACTCTGCTGTGGTATATTACTTACTGATACAACTTCGGGGTTGATCCCCAGATATTTGCCATTGCCGCATCCGATGTCTGCCAGAGTACTTCCAGGTGGCAGTGACAGTAGGAAATCTCGTACGTGGGGCCACGGTGAGTGTCGTGTGCTGCTGAAGTGGGAGGAGATCTCTTCATAGACCTGATGAACATACTGCTCCTCTAGACGACACGCATCGCCATCAGCAACAGGGACAGCAGGTGGAGGGGGTGACTGCTGGCTATCACATACAGATGGATAGGCTACAACAATAAATAACATAATTCTAGTCATGAATGTACATCATTTTTATATCTATAAAAATACACCAATGCAGATTTATGTTTGTACACTACTATTCTAAGTTTGGGGTTGTTATGTTTAAAAAAAAACATTCACCAAGGCTCTATATATTTGATCAGAAATAAAGTAATACTGTGAAATATAATAACAATTTAAAACTAGATAAAGTTTGTCGAGACAAACTTTAAGTTGGCTTGAGAAAGCCGTGGCTGAAAGTTAAAAAAAGTCTGAAAAGTTTCAGTTTAACATTTTCAGTCTAAAAGTCAGAAATAGTCAGATTCTAAAGTCAGATAATAGATTGATAGTAGCATGATTAGTAGGTCACTAACATGTTGCTAGCATATTTCTAGCATGATAAGGAAGTTACTAGCATATTGCTAGCCTGATTAGCATGTTAATAGCATATTGCTAGCGTGATTAGCAAGTTACTAGCATGTTGTTAACATAACTATCAAGTTAATAGCATGTTGCTAGCGTGTTTCTGGCATGATTAGCATGTTACTAGCATGTTGCTAGCATGATTAGAAAGTTACTAGCATGTTGCTAGCATGATTAGCAAGTTACTAGCATGTTACTAGCATGTTGTTAGCATGATTAGCATGTTGCTAGCATCTTGCTAGAATGATTGACAAGTCACTAGCATGTTAACATAACTATCAAGTTAATAGCATGTTGCTAGCATGATTAGCATGTTGCTAGCATGATTAGCATGTTGCTAGCATGTTTCTAACATGTTGCTAGCATTTTTCTAGAATGATTAGCAAGTCACTAGCATGTTAACATAACTATCAAGTTAATAGCATGTTGCTAGCATGACTAGCATGTTACTAGCATGTTTCTAGCAAGTTACTAGCATGTTGTTAACATGTTTCTAACATGATTAGCAAGTAACTAGCATGATTAGAAAGTTACTAGCATGTTTCTAACATTATTAGCAAACTGCTATCATCATGTTTCTAGGATGATTAGCATGTTACTAGCATGTTGTTAGCATGATTAGCAAGTTTCTAGCATGTTGCTAGCATGTTTCTAGAATGATTAACAAGTCACTAGCATGATTAACAAGTTACTAGCATGTTACTAACATGTTGCTAGCATGATTAGAAAGTTACTAGCATGTTTCTAACATTATTAGCAAATTACTATCATGTTTCTAGCATGATTAGCAAGTTACTAGCATGTTGTTAACATGTTTCTAACATGATTAGCAAGTTACTAGCATGTTGCTAGCATTATTAGCAAATTACTAGCATGTTGTTAACATGTTTCTAGCATGACTAACAAGTTACTAGCATGTTACTAGCGTGTTTCTAGCATTTGTAGCAAGTTACTAGCATGTTGTTAACATGTTGCTAGCATGATTAACAAGTTACTAGCATGTTACTAGCGTGTTTCTAGCATTTGTAGCAAGTTACTAGCATGTTGTTAACATGTTGCTA
>JAUMHQ010000076.1:17258387-17277137 GCA_032361165.1 Enteromius paludinosus
ATTTCTATAAGAAGTAGGAAACGATGGTGTTTGAGACTCACAGTATGTTGTGTCCATGTACTGAACTGTTATTATTCGACCATGCCAAGGTAAATTCAGCTTTACATTCTATGGCACCTTTAAGGGACAAATACTTTTTGTATGCAAAGAAAATAAAAACAATGACATTTATTCAACAGTTTGTCTCCTTTGTGTCTCTCTGCGTCACCATAGCGCCATTTTGGAGAGTATCTACTGGATGCAAACAGCGTATGCTCAATGGGACAGTTACAAGCCTCCCGGTTTTCATCCAAAATTGTGTTCTGAAAATGTTTTTCAGGGAAAAAATTATGCGAACTTAACTTGTTTCCTAAATATCTGCAAATGCATTATGCTATTTTTGGATGTTAGTATGGTCAAAACATTTTATACAGCAACTTTAATAATAATTTGTGCCATGTTGCATGACCTGGTTCTTCAGAACACTTACCTGCAGAACATTTGAGCTCCTTCCATAACGTAGCACTGGCCCCCATTGAAGCAGTAGTTGGGCTGCAGGTCACATGGGGACTTGCAGGAGCCATTGATGCGGACAAAGCCCTGTCGACAATCTGAGCCGTTAACCGAGTCGACCACACCAGGGGGAGCACGGGGGCCTGCACCCACAGTGGATCCTTTGGGGAGCGTGAAAACAGGGTTGGAGGGCAATCGAGGAGGGAAGCGTTTGGAAGGAGGAGTAGTGGAGATGTCATCATCGTAAGAGTCAGTAGTGCTGCTGTAGGGGTAATCTTCGGTGGTGGGAGACACAGTTTCGTCGTAGGGCGTCATGTAGTCGTAGTTGTCGGGCATGGACCAGGAGGTGGGGTCACGGCCCTGGAGTTCATGTGGGGAGTGAGATGGTGGGCCAAGGTTCTTGCGGCGGGAGCCGGGGTCAAAGAAATCTACGGTGACGTCAGACGGGGAAGGGGGGTGAGTTGGGGATGGGGTTGTAGGAGATATCTCAGAGTCGAGGTCAAACACAGTGGTCTCCATATCTTCTTTAGCATCCAGCCAGGGTGGTAGTGTAGGCACTTGCTGCCTTTCTTCCTCTTCCTCTTCCTCCATGAAGGGGGTGACGTGCTCCTTCACGAAGGAGGTACTGACAGGCTCATGGAGAAGCAAGTTTTCGGTCTCAGCAGACTCTGAGCTGATCTCTGGGCTTGCCAAAGTGGTTGTGGCACCTTCACTGGAAGTTGGAGCTCCAGGAGTTGGCTGGAAGGTGTCTTCCAGCATGCCACTGCCTGCTTCATCATCTCTAAACTTACGTCCGGTGCGAGTCAGGTCTGAGGAGCTGGACAAGCTAGTGAACTGTGACACTTCTTCTATCTTCTCCTCCTCATCTCCGGTAGATAAGGAGGTCACGTTAACAGCACTATCAACCTCAGTTTCATTTCCTACCACAGAGTTACCTGTCGAAAGGAGAAGATCACAGTTAGGAGAGCTCAACAAAAATGTTGCATTCATTCAAAAAGACACTGGTATTTAACTCTTTGCTTATTTCCTTCTCAGTGGTAGGTTTCCCAACAGCTTAAAAACGACTTTAGCAAGCCTTGAGATTAGGTGCAATTATTTAACTAATGCACATGGTTGTCAAAGACAGGATTAGGGATTAGGGGTTGGGACTAGATTCATATAGGCTCCTGGCGGAGGAACAATTAGCCAAAAAGAAACAGGCCATTCTCTGACCACCAGAAAAGCCTGTTGATACTTATCAAGTCTAATCATACAACTCTGTAATTTAATAAAAGTAGTGTACTTCATAATCGATTTTACAGCCACAATGTGAACAGGATATTCAATGAGGAAAAAAATAAGGAGTTACTTGACTTTTCCATCAAGTTGATAGTGAAATATGCCCCTATCTGAAATGTTGTTGAAAAATAACAGGGCTTGCTTGGTGACTATGAAATAAACTCCTTTTCAGAGACATGAATAAATGACATTTTAATCAATGTGCTATATATTGAAACATGTGCTCAAAATACAACCTATGAAAACAAGTCTAAATATGCCTCTAAAGCAAAATTATTTCACTTTATAGATCTGTATATATTTTACTGGAAACACATAAAAAACATTTCACTAAAATTTTATTAAGAAGTCATTTTTGAGGTGACAATAGTTTACAAAGACATTTCCCCCCTTTGGAAAAATATTAACAAATGAATCATTCACAATAGGTCCAAGACTATGACTAAACACACAGATACTCCCAATGAAGTAATGGTTTGCTAAAATAATAATCTCTAGCCAAAATAATACAGTTAGGAAGCAGGACTCTTCCCCAGCGACTAACAGTCGTCAAACACATCAACAGTTCAGTTAATTATCATGATGTTCTTTTTCATGAATTCAGACATTTAGCCACTTGGAAATATTTAAAAGAACAAAGATGTGGTAGTTGTGGACTAATATGTTGAATATGTTCACTACACAGGAAATTGTTTGAATTTTTGGAATTACAATAGGACATTTTTTAAAGCATACGGGCTCAGCTAAAAGCGTGTGTCTTAAAACCGTGGATCTGTGATCCTGCAGTAAAAGTCTAAGCAAACTTGACATGACAGCCTCTCCCTTAAGAGATTTGTTTCCAAACATGGCTGATTTGCATTGATTCTCCTGTGCCATAATCTGAATGCTCTGGTGAAAAAAAGTTTATTTACTTCTGTATTGCCAGGACATTTCTGTTCTAAAAACATCTGTGTTTTTTCACTTTAAAACCAGTGACTAATAAAAACATAAATTGAGTATCGTCTGAGACATAACATGTGACAGTGGAGACTAAGATCTTTGGCACAAGAGACGCTCCCTAGAAAAAAAAAAGGTTCCCAAAAATGGCCAGATGTGCTTGGTCTGGATTTTATTAGCGAGCGTGAATCACTTATGTAGTATTTATGTGATGAATCTGAATCTCATACTGCTCTTTGTGGTAACGTTATAGTCTCTGCATTCGTACAAGATTAACATGCCATTCAGACGCAGATGTCAAACCAATATCGAGGCATTAACACCAAACACAATACAACAAATAACGCCAACATATTCAAGTTTTGTGCGTTTGTTTTTTTCACTTGCAGAATAGAAAGCACATGAAATTGTATATTAAGTAACCTTAGGTTGTAGTTATTTTCGACTATATTATATTTCAAAGCATAATTTACTCCCGTGATGGCAAAGCTGAATTTTTAGCGCTCATTACACCAATCCTGTGTCACATGATCCTTCAGAAATTTGAATTGGAAAATGAATTTGAAAAAACTAATGGTACAAATATGAAAAAGTTTTAATGCACAGAGCAAAAATAAATGTTTTTTTGATCTCTACTGTGCGTTCAAAGAAAGTGCTTTGCACCATTAACACAGCCAATGCTAAATAATAAAGCTCTCATTTGAGTAGCATAATTATATTTCCAGTTTAGTGTATCTGCTAAATTGTATAATCTTGTTTTAGTGTGACTCATGTATAGAGCAGCCAGTGATTAAATTCTAGATAAAAACCAAACTGTGGTGTGGAAGGTCTAAGCGAGAACACTTAACGCACAGCGTCCTTCAATCATGTGCAAATGTATGTCATGGATACCTGCCGTTAACCTTATTAAGAGCAGAATTTTCACATACTGTACGCTGTTTTCCTCATACAAAATGCGCCAAGCCAGGCAGACAGTCAAGACCGTTTGTTTTGTAAGAATAAGAACATTTGACACCAGCTGGAATGCTGGTTTTGCAGATTTTGTGGGTTAAATTGCCAGATCTGGGTCAGATCTTTACAGCCAAGGCATTATCAAAGATCTCCAGTCATAGTTTTTGATGTGCCTCCCAGACGGGACGCGGTACAGAAGCAAGGAATCGGGGGCCCCAGGCGAAGCGGACACATAAAGGTCCTTGTGTTTCCCCTTTTCTCTCACATGGTCAAATCCTGTTACATAATACTCAGTTACCCCTTTTCTCTCAGGCACCCCAATGCAGCCCAGAGGGGAGGAGGTAATTTGGGGTTTGCCGCTTGTTGTTTGGTGGCCAGGCTGGGAGGAATGATGGCCACTGGATCTTAGTTGCATGACTTTCGGGAGATGCCAGGCTCTTTGTTTGTGCAGCTCTGCAGACAGTAAAAAGAAGACAGCGAAGAGCACTGAAAGCTCGTCTGTACCTCTGATGGTTTACTGAAGGCAGACTGCCCAAGCAAAAACCGTGGGAGGTACAACTCAGCTTCATTTAACATTATTATGTCATCTTCTGTAATAATCATGTCTTATAATAGGCACGTTTCTAAAGTTCATCAAAACAACGTTTATGAGTTTATTCAATCAAAAATACAGTACAAATAGTAATATTATTAGAAATTTACATAAAAAAATGACTTCTTTAGTGTCACATGATCCATCATAAATCATTCTTATATTCTGATTTTATAAACCTTAAAACCTTCTGAAATATGAACCTTTCACTACCCATAAAATGGGCACTTTAATATTTCTGTGAAAATCTTTTATCAATAGAGAGTACAAATGAACAGCATTTATTCGAAGTAGAATTCTTTTGGAACGTTATAAATGCTCATTTCGTTAAAAAAACTAAATGTAATAGCACTCCCATTTAACAGGCTTTTATGAAACGCCTTCGTTTTTTTCTGTGCAAAAACACAGGATTCCATCCTTCCACTGAATATTTAACCTTGACTAATTATGCAGGTATTAACAGTCAGATCTTTCGACCTTGAGACATAATCAGACAGCTGCCACTGGACGTCTCCCGTTGCATAAATCTTTTCATTTCTGTACTCAACAGGTGGTTGGATGGAGGAGGGATGTGTTGCCATGGGAACCAGTTTGCTCTCACTGTGCAGTGAATGCAATGGTGGAGCTCGAATGAGCGGTGCGAAAAACCTTCATCAAATTAATATGCCCACATCCTACATTTGAATAAAAAGCACATATAAAAATGTAAACTTGTGCTAAGCCTTCGACAAAAATAAATAAATGAGAGCTGCTTAATTGTCTACAATCCACATAACCACTGTTTTCCATTTGACATCCTCTCTGTCATTTTTCTGCTTTGATGGGCTAATTAAATAAGCTAATGATGTCTTTTCATTACATGTGTGAGTTCACACGACAGACACATTAGGGGTGGGGTGATCAGTTTCTGATGAAAAACAAAATGGCAGCAGCCCACATTAACACAGCACTTTATATTTCACCTCCCCTTTCTTCTGCTTGCTTTAAATCCATTAAAAGACAAAAAGCCGATGAAGTCTCATTACATTTTGAAAGAATATTTCAAAAACAAATGAATCTGATCACCAACAATAGCACTTTTCATCCGCTTGTTCTCACTCTGACAACAGACTGCATTGACTTTCTTCGGCAGCGAATGATTGTGAATGAATGCAAATCTGATTAAGCCCACCCAAAACCATCTAAAACATGCAAGCTGCTGTTTTCGACTACATTGCAACAGATCCAGCTGAAAATACATAGCCCTTTGCCTACAAATCCATTCAATTCATAATGCACAAATGCATCCACACAACAACCATATTTCATGACAAAAATGCACTTTTTTGTCACAACAAGACTTAAAATACTAAACTGCATCCTGTAATTTAAGCAGCTGTGTAAATGACATCATATCCCTGGAACAAAGAGCAGCAAGGTTTAATTGCTGCTACTCAGCATTGCATTGAAATTTGAACTAAAACTGCACATCTTGCTGATTTGGGAATAGTAGCCTAGATACTGAACGTTGAAGTCCGTTTGTTAGGATGGATGCAAACATTACCTCAATCGAGCGAGGGTTTTAGTCTTAGAGGATAAAGAATCTCGATATCCTCTAAATCTCAAGGGAATTGAGATCAGAATCCAGTGTTGAATGCATAGATTGATGCACAGTAACCGGTGTCACTTCTATAGATGTTAATAATGCATGGGTCAATGTATAAAAAAAAATCACAGCTTTACATTTGCTGACATCAGAGCAGTCACTATGCATGATAAAAAAACCCCATAATATTTACTGAAAACCCAAGAGTATGGTTTGATCAGGAAGATGTGGTGGGCAACACCTTTTTTTTTCTCTACCGGCAGCTGAATCTTTCTGAATAGAATATGGCAAGCGTGTGGCAATAAAAAGGCAATTCAGCAAATAAGAATCAGAGCAATGAAAGTGAATACATTATCAAATCAGTTACTGGGACAAATCAAATTTTCCTGCCGGTTACACCACGCCAGTAACGACCTAATGGATTGGAAAGGGTGGTCTATGGCAGCCAGTGGCACACTTTATCTACTCAAATGACAGAAATTGCTTTACAAATTGTAAAAATCCTCGTTTACATTGGAGGGGGAAGTGAACCAACCTAAAATCAAAAGCAGGTACATGCATGAAGCTAACAAAGGGCATGGCCACCGGTGACATCATTTTTACCTGACTGAGACCAAGACCACACTGGCCGCCATCACAGCAGACTTAACAAAGGTGTACAGCTAATGTAGTGCATCTTTGGGAATCATCAAATAAAACCCCTAATTGTCACCAATTCTCATATTCCTTTTCGCAGATACCAAGACACTTTATTTTCCCTATGTTGTCCTGTTGCTGGGCGAAACTGAGCATCCCAGCAGATGGACAATGGACCTTCTAAACACCAGTGAAGAATTATACAACAGATATATGTGATTTCGTGCTTATTTACATAAAAGCAGCGCAGGTCTATGAGAGATCGTGTCTAACGCTCAGTGATCCATCGGAATTTAAAACACACCACTGGTCAAGGAAAGCGTTGCTCCCACTGGGTTGGTCCTCCATCATTCTCTGGTATTCTCAAGAGGAGGAGAACGACAAGTCTCTCGAATAACCCAAGTGACTGACCGTTACAACAAAGACATTCTTGTTCCGTGCGTAAAATCAGACTACAAGCATAAACAGTGTGAGAATGTCCGAGCATAAATTATTTAGCGCTTTAATCCTGCCTTTGTGCGCCTCCATCATTGCCATAGCGACAACAGCTGCTCTGTAGAGTAATCACAGCGCAGTAACTCTACACTACTACTACTACTACGACCACTACTGCATGAAACAGCCAGGGGGAACGAGGAATTTGCGCATTATTTAAGGTCATTAATTGAAAAAATGGTTGCAAATTGCTTGCAGATGTTTTCTTTGGTGTCACTTCCTTTTAATTTGGGTTAATTAATGATGTGAATTTTGGACGAAGCCCCAAATTTCCCAGTTCGACATTTAACCTACATTTCCACGGCGCTGATCCAGGCACATCAGCAGCAGCCGCCGGCGCGCAGTCATGATTTACGCACAGCAAAACCCAGCAGCGGCTGCACTACTGACCGACATTCTCATTTTGCGATGCCGTTCTGTCATGCCACCTCGCGTTTGAAGGCTACCGAGTCTTAACTATCTGCTGATTTGATATGCATGTGAAAAAACATCTTACCATCTGCAAACAGCGGTGTCAAGAAGACAAGCAGAAGGACAGAGAGCATCGGCACGCTCCAGCATCTCAAACGCGACCTCATCTCCTTTCGGTTCATGCTTGCGTGTAACTAAGAAATATAGCAGAAGAAAAAATTCTAGAACCCTTTGGAAACAAAAAGTGTTCAAGTCGAGAAGTAAATCCTGGATGTGGTTTGTCCGATCTGTTATAGCGTATCTCCTCGGCGCGTCTCCATGTCCACTTCTTTTGTGAGGTGTCTTCACTGATTGTATTTGTTTACTTCTATTTTTTTTTTTTTTCAATGCGATGGAATTCGTTCCTTTATGGTCCCATTGCCACAGACGAAATGCAAGTCGGTGATCTTGCTGAGACGCGTGAGGACGGACGGACGGCGCTGCGCGGACACGGCCGAATCAATCGGGTTGTGAAACCAAACCGACGCGCGCTCACTTGGAGAGATGCGATTCTACGCGTTCTCACAGTATGAGAGGGAAAATGATTTCGGCTTCCACTGTCTCCCCACCCCCTCTTCTCCCCAACCCCTCCCCAAGTTCTTACTCCTTTCAATGTTCAACTACTGACAGACACAAAAACAGCCCTCCATTGTACAAGCGCGATTTTGCTTTGCTCATCCGACGGGTTTTATCTTGGATAGTTGGAACCGATGTGGATTTAGCAGCTTTTCTTTCATATTCAAGGCATTCATAGCTTAGTCTTTCATACTCAAATATTAGCATTTAGGTTAATTAAATATATTTAATTGTATATTCTGGATCGTTTATTAATTATTATTAAAAATAATTATTAACTTATTAAATGTACAATCGTAAAATACACAATATACAAAATATACAATAATATATATTTTCTGAAAACAAAATGTTTATAAAAATATAAAACATATCTATATATATTTTTTTTAATCAAATTAAGTAGATTTTGCTGCTTGTGCATTAGCATGGAAAAAATATTATATAATTATATATTTTGCAATATACTTTAATACAACATAATAATAATAATTATAAAAATAAAAGGACATTTTTTTGTTTTATGCACATTAACATGCAGATTTGAATAATGAATTTAAATAAATTATAAACAAAAGGCCAGATGAGATGCATGTGTAATATGCTGTGATATGCTCCAGATTGTTTATGGGGTGATGGTTTAAGGCGAGGAGAATGGGACAATAAAGCAGAGGAGGGGCGGGAGGCATGAGATACACTCCTCCGACTGTGGTGATGAATGCATGAGGGCTGGAGGTGTCGGTGGGGGTCGGCAGCATTCTTCCACACAGCACCATTGAGAAAGACAAGAGACCAGCAACAGGCGCTTCACCAGTGCTTTGGGTTTGGGGTCTATGGGGCGTGTGTGTTAATAGAGATCACTTTGTCCAAGGTCACAATTTCTTTCTTCTGGCTGGAATAATAACTAATGCTATCAGCAAGAAGAAGAAGACAAAATTCATTGTATCAAGATGTGATAAATCACCTGACTGTCCTTCCGTAATATAATGAAACAAATGAACCATAATGCCATCACTTTACACTGAAAGATTCATCCAGATGCATTCAGCTATCACAAGTTTGAAGAAGAAAAAAAAAGCCTCAATGCGTGCATGACAAAAACACTTCTGTATGTTTCCTGCCACTGTACTGAAAAAAATGCATTTCAGCTTCCAACAATGCCTGATTGCAATTTTTTGGTCAGTTACGTCACTCTTTTCAAGATATTCTTTAAATTCAACAAAGTGTCACCAAGTGGCTTTTTTTTTTCTTTGCACTTCCTGAACCTACAGGGGTCATATACTGTATTACTGCAAAAATATTTCAAATAAGCTCTATGATTCTTCTTTAGTCACTTATCTACAGCATTATTGTTGAGAGTTTCTGAAACAATATACATTACAAATACACATAAAAAAATGCAAATACACAAAACACTGCATCACACAATAAATTATTCTTAATTGATAAATCAATTTAAAAGTCTCAAAGATTTGATGTTTTTCCACCACAGACTCACTAACCCTGTCCTCACGCCTCCTTCTCCCCCCCTACTGGTTCCCACACTGCTCTCTGAGTGCAAGATTTGGGTTTATTGCCAACAGGCTCCGCTTCAAAGTGACTGTGGAAGAGAAGAACTGGTCTACTGTGGCCTCCAACCAGCACTCATACAATAATACCAATATACAAGTGTATACTTATAGGTGCTGGGAGAGAAACAGTTTGACAGCACCGCTCATAGGTTTAGATGCACTTGACTGAATTTATGCTTTAGATCTGAAAGGTTTACGCTTAAAGGGACGGTTGACTCAAAAATAAAAATTCTTCATCATCATTTTATATTTTACTTACTGTCATGTCGTTCCAGACCCATCTGGCTTTCTTCTGTGGAATAAGAAAAATTCTGATGAATGTCCTGGTCACTTTTTCCACACATTTGAAGTAGAAACTGATATATTGACAGATATATCACTTTCAAGCTTCCTTTTGTCTCTGTTGTAATACACGCAATACATTCCTGAAGTAAACCTTGTAAATAAAAACATTTTAATTACATAAACACATATACATACATAAACACACACACACACACACATATATAAAATTTTTTTATAATAAATATAAAAAAAAAAGGAAAAATGCACAACTTTTTTTTAATGTATATTTTTTTAAAGACGTCTCTTGTACTCGTCAAGGCTGCTTTTATTTGATTACATAATGCAGTAAAACCAGTAATACTGTGAAAATTTTAATATTGTTTTCTATTTAATATTTGTTCATGTAATGGCAAACCATGATCCATAAAAAATAGCATTTATTTTAAATAGAAATCATCTGTAACATAAATGTCTTTCCTTTCTCGTTTGATGAGTTTAATTTATTCTTAAAAGTATTAGTTGCTTTCCAGAGAAAAAGAAATGAGCATAAAATAGCATTTGTTTTACTGCTGAACATACACAGTTTATCAGGTTATGAATGAATGCTAAAGAGGTTTCTTTTACTGGATTCCTGAGAAATTATTATTATTAATAAACTAGAGTCACAGTAGGGCAACCTATAACAAATGAGCAATAGTGATTATACATCTGTGTGACAGGTTAAGGCCAGTGCACTGATGAATCTGAACACACGTGAGAGGTTCCTGTTAAACCTGTACTGCGTTCAATTTTAATGTATAGGTGTAAAAGTTTAATTTATGATTACATGCTGAATGCTGCAAACAGCCCATTTGTAATTGATGATCCATTATTGATTGGGCAAAGTGTAAAAGCAGTAAAGAACAAGGCCCCTTGATGAGCACCGCTGGCACTACGCCTTCAATCCCTTTTCTTCTTTCAAAGCTAAAAGACCCCACTGGGAAAACACACAGACACAAATATATCAGGTGGTCACTTTGTCCTTGGACTTGCTGGAAGCTGTAACCACTAAACAAACAAGCAGATGACCTAAAATAAATACATAAATAAATAGTAAATAGTTTTTTTTTCAATTTAACTATGCTTAACCTATAAAGCAATTTAACCCCAGGTTAAGGCTACATTTAACCCCGAGTTAAAAAGCCCTGCTCTGTTATTGTAGTGCCAAAGGTATGCTTAAAAAAGGTGCTTTGTGCATAAACCTACAAAAATAACAACACAATAACAACATGGGCAGGCAACAAAAATATTTAGGTTAAACATCCATCATAATCCTCTCATCTCTTTAGTATGAGAGTGTTGTTTTGATAGACGTAGCTCCAATTGGTTTAATTCTAAAGGAGCAAGACATGCAACATATTTAATCATAAAAATAACAGAAGCCATTGCTTCAGTTATGTACAGTAATGTGCTCAGAACCGAGGGAAAAACATTTTTCAATGTGTAATTAAAAAAAACACTGCTATAACATTATAACTTCTTTCCTAAAAAAAATAATCAAAAAAAGGATACAATGCCATTTAATAATAATAAAAAAAAAAAATCTGTGTATGCATTTCCAATCACAAATCCTTGCCTGGGATCCCCTCATATATGCATAAACACTTTTTGTATCATAAATAGTGTGAGTACTGACAATTCCAGAAAGAAAAAGTGTGCTTTAAATACCTGGAGGATACACTTACTGAAATAAGTTAAAACTGCAGTGTGCATATTGGACACTTTTTGGACTCAACTGTCAGAGGTTTAATTACGTAGCAAAAGGGTTCAGTCATGTAGAAAGTCTATGCAGGTGTAGGCTACAGGACGGAATTAGACAACCAGTTTTTAATGACATTTAAATGAGTATCAGAGTTGTGATTAAAAAATAAGAGGAAAGGCATAACTCCTTTTTGTTGCCAGATCTTGCTATAAAAACAAACAAGAACTAAATCCTTGTTACCTTCCTGCACATGTCCACATTATTAAAGGATTACTCCACCCCAAAATGAAAATTTGCCTTTCCAAACTCATAAAATCTTTGTTTGTGGAACACAATTTAAGATATTTTGGATTAAAATCGGGAGGCTTGTTACTGTTCCATTGACTGCCAAAAAATAAAAGTATGAAAGACATAGTCTTGATGCTCCATCTGCCATCAGTGGTTCAACCACAACGTTATGAAGCTATGAGAATATTTTTATGGAAATAAAACATAAATAATGACATTATTCAACGATTTGGCACGTTACCTAACCTAGCGCCCTTTTGGACAGCATCCTGTGAACGCACATGCTGTACATTGTTCTGTGTACGCTACGTGTTGTCCAAAACAGCAGTGGCAATGACAGTGATGTTATGTGCTGAATCGTTGAATGAAGTCATTATTTTTGTTTTCTTTCCGTACAAAGTATTCTTGCAGCTTTATAATATACGGTTGAACTACTGATGGCAGATGGAGCATTCAGACGATGTCTTTATTATTTTTCTGCACCTTGACAGTCGTAATGATTTGGCAGTCAATGGGATAGTCCCGCCTCCCAGTTTTCTCTAAAAATATCTTAAATTGTGTTTTCCGAAGATGAACAAACCATTATGGGTTCGGAACGACATGGGGGTAAGTTTTTCATTTTGGGCTGGAGTAACCCTTTAACTCTCTAAATTGGATCAAAAAACAAGCCCAAAGACATAATAAGCATCACTTATAATAGTTGGACATGGCCTTGGGAAGTGCACTCTGCAAACAGCATTGCCAAGTCCTCCACTTACCCACGTAATTGGGCTACTTGTATACTGCTGCTGCAGGTTGTGTTTTTAGTCTGTGGGTTGAAATGAAACCCCCTGTCCTCCTGAAATATTATTTCCACTGAGGTGGAACCATTGGAAGGAGTTTTTGAAGCCCTCAGAACATGATTTGGAGAGATTCTGATAACTATTTTCTGGCAGAAAGCGATTGGGCTAGTTTTGCAATGACCCGTCCCCCTCTTCATAATGTTGCTATGTCTGACAAGTAATGGCGCTCTCAGACCACACATTATGTTCTCACAGACAAACAGAGCAGGTCACTTTCAAGTGCAAGCTTTAAAATTGTAAATTTTTTAAGAAATTGACACAATAAATGCTGTTCTGGCATTTAATGGGATGTGACTGATCGCTGTAGCACCTCAGTACAAGGGCACGTCAACCAGTTAATCATCTTTTCCTCTTTACTAGTTATAGCATGAAATGAACAGGAATGAACATTAGAAGTTAACTTGTTTCTGTGGAAAGACGTTAATACACACCATTTTTCCAAGTTCAGGTCCACCTAGGTTTATCTGCTGTCCTGTCTGGTTTGTTTGTTGATTCTGATTTGTGACTGGTCAGATCGCCCTTCAATCAAACTCCCTGCAAAAGGTCAGTTGGGCTGGTTTCATTACATAGACCTGGTAACCCTGTACAAACATACAAACATAAAAATATGGTTGTTTAGTTAAAATTACTGACAGAAGCGTCCGCATGAATTGTGATACTCTCTAAAATGGTGCAAAGCTGAAGTTGATCCACTGATCACACGGACTGTTTTACCGATGTATTTACTACGTTTCTGAACATGGGGAACATTTCAGTTGTATTGCTGTCTATGGAGGGTCAGATAGCTCTCCGATTTCATTAAAATAATCTTAATTTGTGTTCTGAAGATAAACGAAGGTTTGGAACGACGTGAGGGTGAATTTTGGGGTGAACTAACCCTTAATTTAGTAAAAAATAACGTATACCTAATGTGCAACATAAATTGTAGCCATTGTTACAATGGTGTCAGTCATCTCAGTTTAGTTGTCTCTTTTCGTCTCTCCAAAAAAGTGCGTTCGGAAACAAGTAATTATTACCCTCAGTAAAACTGACATATGCATGAAGTATGAGCCACTTTTATTTTGCTTCTAGGTTTTGCTAAACAACATTTTCACATTCCAAAGCAACATTAATCTTTGTTCAGGAGTATTGTTATCATTGCCAAGTGAAAACTCGCTCCTGATGTCTTTCTCTCTGATTTACGTTCGCATATGAACTCGCACACTACTAAAATGCAGTATACATGCAAATATATTATAATCTAGTTCCTCTGCCCATGTGGCCAGAGATAAGCCCCTCCTACTTGTACTCCTACACCAACTTCAGCGCTTTCATTTGCCTTTATTCAAGTGCCATTAGCACACTGCTGCTATTCCTGGCTCTGGACAGGCTGGAGCTTGGATCATACAGGCTTACGTGCTGCCAACCAGAGCAGAACTAAACTGTTTGTGCAGCCCCCCTCCCAGCATTATCCGCGGCCCATCCCCCCGTCTGTGCTCGCTCAATGATCTCTCCCCGCTCTACTCCATTGCTATACGGCAGATATATTTTGTTTTTTTTCACTTGCACACTCACGTTGAATTGTTCGAGTGGTGACATATTAATGCCATATTAACAGATTACAAGAACATGATCGCTAGTTCCATGTATTTATTGCCGAGCATGAATCACAGCAGCCTGGATTAGCACAATGATCAATGACATTACTTTGTTACATTTATCTACTGATACGCTGAGAAGAAAAACGGGAACAGTATTAACATAGGATGTTCCTGGATGTTCAAATGGTCATGTATAGTCTTAACAAAGGCAAGGTTTGTAGTATCGTAATTAAAAAAAAAGAAGTCTCTAATCATAATGGCTATTTATTGTATTAAATTTGCGAAAGACTATTAGAATTAAAATAATTGTTTTCTATATTTTAAAATGCAGCTTTTCCCTGCTGATTATTCAGCAGCCATTCAGAAATCATTGTAGAAATAATTTCAAGAAACATTTCTTATTAATATAAATTTTGAAAATAGTTGCACTGCTCTTAAAAATAAAGGGAACACTAAAATAGCACATCCTAGATCTGAATGAATGAAATATTCTTATTAAATACTTTGTTCTTTACATAGTTGAAAAACACAATAATTATCAATGAAATTCAAATTTATTAACCCATGGAGGTCTGGATTTGGAGTCACACTCAAAATTGAAGTGGAAAAACACACTACAGGCTGATCCAACTTTGATGTGATGTCCTTAAAACAAGTCAAAATGAGGCTCAGTAGTGTGTGTGGCCTCCACGTGCCTGTATGACCTCCCTACAACACCTGGGCATGAGGTGGCGGATGGTCTCGTGAGGGATCTCCTCCCAGACCTGGACTAACGCATCCGCCAACTGCTGGACAGACTGTGATGCAACGTGTCTCAGACGTGCTTAATTGGATTCAGGTCTGGGGAACGGGCGGGCCAGTCCATAACATCAATGCTTTCGTCTTGCATGAACTGCTGACACACTCCAGCCATATGAGGTCTAGCATTGTCTTCCATTAGGAGGAACCCAAAGCCAACAGCACCGGCATATGGTCTCACAGGGGTCTGAGGATCTCATCTCATCACAAAGACAGAGGTGGCGGTCCTGCTGCTGGGTTGTTGCCCTCCTACGACCTCCTCCACGTCTCCTGATGTACTGGCCTGTCTCCTGGTAGCGCCTCCATGCTCTGGAAAGTACGCTGACAGATACAGCAAACCTTCTTGCCACAGCTCGCATTGGTGTGCCATCCTGGATGAGCTGCACTACCTGAGCCACTTGTGTGGGTTGTAGACTCCGTCTCATGCTACCACTACAGTGAAAACACCACCAGCATTCAAAAGTGACCTAAACATCAGCCAGAAAGCACAGGAACTGAGAAGTGGTCTGTGGTCACCACCTGCAGAAGCACTCCTTTATTGGGGGTGTCTTGATAATTGCCTATAATTTCCACCTGTTGTCTCTTCAACTTGCACAACAGCATGTCAAATTGATTGCCAATCAGTGCTGCTTCCTAAGTGGACAGTTTGATTTCACAGAAGTGTGATTGACTTGGAGTTACATTGTGTTGTTTAAGTGTTCCCTTTATTTTTTTGAGCAGTGTATTTATTTTTAGCTTAAAAGGACAGCATTTATTTGATTTATTCAATTGACATTACTTTTGATTTATTTATTGCGTCCTCACTAAATAAAGTATACATATCTTGAAAAGTGTACATGTATAATTTATACAAATATTAAAAAAAAAAAAAATTCTATATAATAAAAAAATATTTTATACAAAAACACATTTTATTTTTACATGCATTATTTTGCATGTTGTTTTTTTTATTTATTTTGTTTTATAAAATCCAAATGCATTAATGAATTAACTCTTTTTCCCCTTATATCTTAACCTATAAAAATTGCTGTGTATTCATTATGGAAAAAGTAAATGGTTTTAAATGCAGTATACGCTTTTGAAACATTATAATGTACCTGAGACTTATGTAGAGTAGTTCGGCATCACAGTACAATGCCATAGACACAGAAAGAGGTAACAGTTTCCATATTTCCACCCTCTCGTTCCATTCTGACAGCCACTCTTGACTGTTGTAGAAGAAAGCCTCTTGGCGTCATTCTTACACTTCAGACATTACCATGGCAACCAATGTAGATATACCAGATATTGACTACACAGGACAAATGTATTCAAATTCATCGACTGCAAAATGACATGCAGACTATCAATATCTGCAAACCAAATCAAACTGACCTCAATGTGAACAAAGCGTTTACACAAAATCATCAGCAAAATGCATAAATTAAATATAAATGACACAAATTGGAAATTACGTGACAGTATAACGCTTCAGTTAAAAAACAACTCCTTCAGGGAATTGTTCTAAAAGAACAAAAGATGACAGATAAGCAATGACAACATATGGTTCATATAAATCATAACAACCTATTAGAGAGCTGTCAGATCCAGATGTCAGACTAGACGGCTAGATGGGAACGGGCTGATGCAGGCAGGCCGAGTGTGCTTGAGCCGTGGCATCAAACCAAAGACGCTGGCAGGAGAGCTGACAACCTGAATGGATATCAAATATAAGAGAGACAGCGAGAGAAAGACATGGTTATGATGCTCCCACCGCAGACTTTGGAACAAATAAAGAGACTCGAGTAGGAATAGAACATGGTACACACGGCAAGCTAATCGTGGCACATGGTACACAGACCATTTACTGGATAGACCCTTGGCAGAACATTGGAAAGTGGAATCTCAATATTGGATGGAAGGAATATCGCAGCCCAGTTTCAATAGTGCTAGTATTAAGCAGTGCTGCTTTCTGTTCCCAGCTGGCAAAATGTTAAGAAATACGGGAAGAGCAAAACGTGGTTAATTGCTGCAGAAGGCCACCAGAATATGTACATTAAACCAAAAAACACACAGTTGTCTCTCCATATACAAATACCACAAAACAAATTAAACAGTTCGTTTCGTCGTGCGCGGTGCAGTCTGGTTGCCAGCAGTACCCCACGCAACTTAATAGACGCCTATATTAACTGTTACTAAGTCACAAAATGAGTGAGAGCACAATGAAGTCCATTGTTATGTAACGCACTAAAGCTTCTACTAAAGGGCTCAGATAACTGGAAACAAAAAGAAACGAAGGTAATGAGACAATCAAAGCACAATGGCATGTTTGTCACTTTTTTTATTTGGCTAAAGGGCATTCAGCCTTGTGATGAGCAGGATATATAATGGTTCAGAAAATGAGGATGGTCAAATAAGTTCACATGTGCTCATTAATGCTTTGGTCTGCCCTGAAAATAGCATCAAGCTTTCTTTCCAATTAGAAAAGAAATAAATCGGTAACGAAACCTCGCTAACTGCACTTCCATACTCCATTAGGAAGCAAATGTAAATCAAAACGGTTTAGAGCTTTACTAGGAATTTGTGCTCTGCATTTAACCCACCCAAGTGCACACACACAGCAGTGAGAAGTGATCAACCAAACACAAACACACACACACACACACAGAGCAGTGGGCAGCCATTGGGGGAACAGTGCCTTGCTCAAGGGTCTCACCTCAGTCCTGGTATTGAAGGTGGAGAGAGTGCTGGATATTCACTAACCCCACCCACAATCCCTGCCGGACCTGGGACTCGAACCCACGACCTTTGTGTTACAGGTCCGACTCTCTATCCATTAGGCCACGACTGCCCCAATGATTTATGATGTAATGATTGTACCCTCATCTATGATGTTTTGTTACAACAAAATCGCTTTATTTGTCATTGTTACTGATTTGGATGCATGCTTTATTATTTGCTATACTTATTTTTACTTTCAGATCCACAAGAAGTTAAGTGGTCCTGCGAAAGGTACAGCACAGTGGCTTACCTCAGTAGGCACTGAGATAGGTCAGGTGCTGATGAGTGTCCTGACTGCGAATGAAGGGCCTGGGTTAGACTTCATGGCTGCAGGGCTCATGGAACGGTACCAGAGAGCTGGTGTTGATCCTCCCACTGTCATTTATGTGGACTGTGGCTGTTGCAAGGAGGTGGTTCAGCGGCTGGCCTGATTTCATTGGCCGCCTAGACATTTGGCACTTTATGAGGCGTCTAGCAGTAGGGTGCACCAAATACACATTTTATTTGTCACATACACAATCATACAAAGTACAATATGCAGTGATAAGATTTTGTGCGACCACAGAGTCGCAACGGCAGCCACCTCAGTGGCGCCATCATAAAGAAAATAAGGAATAAGATACATTAGGAGAACGAGGGTAAAAAAACCCTCCCAGACTATCCTTTGAGAAGGGCAGTCTTCGATCAGGGGTAAAAAATACCTCAGCAATGAGCACATAAAAACGTATGCGTGCCAATGATGTGTGTGCCTGACGGTCTGTAATAGTCCATACCTGGGGCCTCATGTATCAACGCTGTGCGTACGCCAGATTTCACACTCACGTTGGGATTTACTAACAATGAAATGAACGTGAGAATGTGCGTTGGTTCACGTCAAGTTCATGTCTGGCGTAC
>JAUMHQ010000076.1:17304243-17315931 GCA_032361165.1 Enteromius paludinosus
GTGCCAATCATTTTCTCAAATCCCTCTTTGTTAAAAGTGCGTTCACACCTGAGGTGACTTGGGCGAATATATCTCGCACATAGTTGGATGCTTGAACACGTCGAGTTTACACCGGTTTCACACTGCACGCGTCAGTTGGGCGAAAGCAGCGCATATTTTTTTCTGCGCCCATGTTAACGGATGAGAGCACACAGGGGCAGCGCAGGAGCGCGTAGCAGGTGCAGAGAAATGACATAAATCAAAGCACATGGCACACAGTGTTCGGAGGAGAACACTGGAAAATACAACAGAAAGATGCTTGTCTATAGCCTCCTGCAGTACAAGCTGCCAGTACGAAAGCACAATTGGCGCACGCTGCTACTGCTCTGCGTACGCGCCACTTCCTTGCTGTTTAACGTGGTGTTTAACGTGCCGCTTAATTCCTGCTGCAGGATGTCTAATCGCGTCTTTGCATTGACTTAACAATATAAATCACTTGCGCTTAACACTTCATTCGCGTCTGGTGTGAACGCAAGAATGAATGTCTTGTTACGTCCACAAATGCATTTGTTTATTTAATATTTAAAATCCCATAGGCTGACTTCGCGATTGCGATATGATTAATCGTGCAGCCCTACGGTAGATTGAAACTCCCAAACCCAAAATATGAACCTTTCACTACTAATAAAAGGCTTTTTAAAAAATGTGAAACAAAAAAAAAACCTGATAACTTAAAACTAATATAGTATAAGTCTGGTATTTACTTTAAGAAAATAAAAGCAGCCTTGGTGAGCATATGAAATTTCTTTAAACAATTTTTACAAAATTTTAGCTTACACAAACTGACTCCAACAAGATACCCTTACCCTTTCTTGCCCTTTTTGCGTGACTCTGCAGGGGTGCTGGGTGGGGATGGAGAGCGCCTCCTCTTCTTTCCAGCAACCATGGACTTGCGGTCCTTTCGATCGGGTGTACGGGAAGACTGATCAGAACCATGGAGGGGTGAAGGATGAGAGAAAGAGCGAGAGAATGAGAGAATGGAACGGTCTTACACACAAGGGGGAGGGGGGTGCTGAGGGGATATTTGGGTGGGTGGGTGAGGTACGTGAGGGTGAGGCAGCGAGGAAGAGCTTTAGAGGATGATTGACAGACAGTGAAAGAACAAACCCTGCCGAGACCTTTAAAGGGTCTGGCTTTGCAACACAACAGAAATCTGAACGTGCACCATATCTATTTCTTTAACGCTTGTGTCTTTGGGTCTCTTACCACTTCCTCCCCTGGGAAGATCCGCTGGCGGAGACTCACAGGCTTTTTGTTCTCATCCACTTCATAATCTTCCTCATTCATCCACTCGTTGAAAGCATCTGTGTCGATGACCCATTTAGCATGCACCTGAGGGGAAATCGCAGATCATACGGAGAAAACGCTGGAAAACTGAATCTGGCTGTATTACTGATTATGCTTCATACTGTAAAGCTTTTTGAAAAGTTTTTTTTTTTTTTTAACTACGATATAAGAAACATATTGAAACATCCCCTTACCCTCCATGGTTTCTCAGAACTTGGTGAATCCTCAACATCTCCATCCACATCACTTGTTGATACCCATGTATCGTAACTGCAAAGTTAATAATATAATTTATCATTTAAAATGACTCCCTCTGTTTCACACAAACATACAGTAGGTGTGTATTATTTATATACTACCTACCTGTCAGGGTAATTACCCCAGTGAACCAAAACTTGCTTGTCTTTGCGCATGACAGGACGTAGCCATTCCTCTGAAAGGCAGAAGCAGAATTCCAGAGGTTAATTCAAGTATACATCAAATAAAATGTCCATTTAGAAGAAATGATTGAGGAAGATTTGTTCTCCCGTCTTTTGTTATAAAAATGAAACACCAACCTTCTTCAACCTGGGCTGGGGAAGGGCAAATGATATGAGTGGCCTTTGATTTATCTTCAGTGATGGTGCCCTAGAAGTGTGAGTGAAGCAAAAACATCAGATAATTGCAAAAAAAAACCAAGCTGGAATTTTAACCTAGTCAATATGTTTTTTGGTTTTGTTTTATTTTTTTAACCTGATGTCTCTTAATGATGTCTTTGAGCTTGTTGGCTTGCTTTTGCTCCACGTCAGACACAATGTACACAATTGGTCGGGTCAAAGAGTTGTTCTGCAGGGAAGAATGAGATATGGATTATCACATACAGAGAACATTACATATTCAAGACATAGAGAACAAAGTGAGACAAAAGTATATTCATAATATATATATATATACACACACACACACAAAACATATTCAACCATTCATGGACCACAGCACATAAATCTCTACCTGAACAAGAGTCTTCTCAATAGTCATGAACATCTCCACGTTTCGATCCATTCTGGATGGGTTCTGAAGATCAAACCTCCTCCTGAAGAAATACAGGCATACAGACATTTAACATTAGCATTAACTATTAAGCATTACTTCACTGAAGTAGTTTTTAATGCATGCATTATTCCAACTTTCACCCTTCCTGAGTTTCTACTAACCAGCCTTGCTCGCTTTTGAACTTGTATGCAGAACCCAGAATGTGGCAAAGGGCTCCTCCGGGTTTGAAATCCAAAAAGCTCTTTGCCTAGATCAACAAAATTACATACAATTTTACATTTGTGTGCAAATACAAACATACACATTTTCTGGAGAATTGCACCATAAGAATAGGGCACTGTATTCATACTGCATCATATTTGAGAAAATAAAGTGTATATATATTATATAGATAGATAGATGCATTAAAAAGTGTACAGAATTTACCTAAAAAATATCTGCCAGTTATTAAACCAAGTCATTACACATTAATAAGAATTTCAATCATCTTCAAAACACAAATGAAGACATTCAACATTTCAGAGATTATGAAAGAAATACATATTATTGGAGTGGTTTAATTAAGGCCTTCTGAAGAGACAATCACTTGATATGAATATACATTATTCATTATGGCTTTAGTTTACACAAACACTGAAAGCCCATCAAATATAATAAACAGCTGCTTAGTGCACAATAACAAACCTCACTGATATCTGAGTGTCAAACAAGTATGTTTATACGTCTGTTTACCATATTTGATGTGCTCTTTTTTTTGTGCACTGCTCAGTTCTTATTTGTAAATAAAAGCCTGATTTATCCGTTAGCGATTTGTCTGGTTTATATTTACTTATGTTTTATGAACTTTGGATGAGTGGTCTTTCAGTGAGGAGACCATCTTCAGATGAGTTTTGAAGAAGAGTGAAAGTGTTTAAGATCTGAAATGTGAAGAACAAGTACGAACACTGCAAATCCAGACTCACAGGTAGTTTGGTAAGGGCAGGATTGCTGACTCTACGCCCAAATGCATCCTCCTGAAACTGCAGCAACTGCACCACCAGTGCAGCCAAAGTTTTGCAGGTTGGAGAGTCGGTTTGTACATACTGCAGATGAACGAAAAGCCACAATAAATACCAGGCAATCAGTCAGAAAACTCTAAGTATTGGATCTTTATGTTAGTGTTTTCAGTAATCATACAAAAGTAAGAATAACCACAAGTTCTGCTTCTAGCAAGCATTACATAACCTGAAGAAATAATTCTGAACATAATACATTAACTATAATTGTACAATACAGAGCAAGGGCGAAGCCAACAAATATCTGCTAAAAGAAAAACCATCATACTTGATTTTAAACAACATACACACGTTATCATCTCTGCCATAGAGCCAAAACACATACATAAAACTTGGACACAGTACTGTTGTTAATACCATGGTATTCTTGACATAACTTAGGCTAGCATGTAAACACAATGATGGGTAACAGGGTTTATCATTCAGTACCATATATATATATAATTTAATACCACAACTGAATCATGGTAACGTTACCACCAGAACTTCTAATGAAGCAATATTACAGAATCAGTAAACAAACTTCAGCACAAACAACCGAAGCATTGTGGCGAGAGCCATTCAGGACTCCTCTAAAACTAAAAGCAGTGGTGTTTATTAAAAAGAGAGCAAATCCGAAAAATGCTGAAAATGAACACAGTTAATTGGCATATTTTAAAGACACTTGCAATTATTATGGCAGATCGCGCATCTCAGTCACTATCGTTAGCCCGCAAGCTAACTGAACAACCCACAACACTGCCGCTTTAAAAAACACAAGAGCAAAACTTACTGACTAAAATTCCAACTTGGAACCCAAAAAACATCTGCACCACTGCTCTGAATCGACCCTTTTGAATAATAGCTTATAATAGCGAAAAAACTACAAGCAAGCACGCGTGCCGCTTCTTGTAGCTATTGTGTGATGCGCGCGCCCCCATTCAACGGGCGCCTCATGAGCCGCAGACCTTCTTATAATGTTTCCCGATCCACAGCCGAACTGTCTCCAGCTGAGACACCGTTTCCGAGCTCTCCCAAAATTTGGAAGATGGCCCTCCGTCTTTTTTCCGTCCGATTGATGAACCAGCGCCCGCCTGGCCGGCCGATGGTCCTCCGGAGCCCGTTCCGCCCGCTGCAGTCGCCGCTGTCGCCATTGTTTCTTTATTAGCGATAGAGGCTAGTCTGTGGAAAATGTTTAAAACAGCAGTGCGCCTGCGCAACGGTCGACGCGAGAGTCGTTGGTTGAGAGAACTCTCGCGAGATGTCATTGTGTATAAACCAAACGAGATTTTTTTCTCTTCTGCCAGAACAGAACCACAGCCGTTGTTAGAACACAAAAAGATATATAATTATTCGCATAAACAATGTTATATTCTTCTTCTCATGATTCTTAAGATGTAGATTAAAATGTAACTTGGCAGAACTCGTATTACAGATACCAGATATAAAACATTTTAAATCGACGCAAATTAAAATTATTACCTAAACAAAATGTTGTGCACTGTGCAAGTGAAGTTAGTGCCAGTAATCATTTTGAAATGTTCAGAAGCACAAGACAGACAGATTTTTACAGATTCAGGGAAAACACTGCAGTCTAGTGGTATCAATGTGTCAGAAACCCTGATGACTGATGGTCTCGAATGGACTACAGCAACCCACTGTCTATATGTCTATAAAAATGTGTTTAGCTATTAACAAAATACACTTCAATCAGTGGTAATTGGACATTATTACTAATGTATATCAGTGGATAAAAACAATAATGCATCAAAACGTCCTGTAATTACTAAACCTATTCATCTATTGAGTTTTTAGGCATATCGTTTTTTATTCTTTTTCCAAATATGACACAAGATAGGATTATGTTATTCTTGAACTAATCATATTTACTTGACAGAGCCGTTATATGGTTATGTTATTATTTTATTTCAGCCAAATTTCTCAGAATTGTGCCTTTATTATTCAATTCAATGTCAAGATTCCCAGCATTCCAGGTCGTTGTAGATTGTAATGTCTTGTTAAGTACATCAGAAACACCAGGACTGTTTCATAGCACAAGAAGATTTAACAATATTTTAACTCTCTTAATATGAGCATAATCAAGTCAGACCCATCTATCACAGACCATAATATATTAAAGAGACTCTATTTTGTTGACAAAATGTGTAATTACTTTGTTTTGCCTATGTATGGCAGTATAGGCATAAAATATATCACCTTCGTTCCTCTGACTCTGACTGCCGTTTCAGTCTATTGACAACAAGATCACTTACACACTGTCTTGGGTCTTTGATGACTGGACCGTTGAGTATGGGCTACTCATTTAAAGAATTAAAACCACAATGTGAACACATTTGCCCAAAGAAAAAGAGTGAGGAACGAGTTTTAGAGATGCAGTTTAACCCATAAGAACCTGGACCACAACATTATTACTTTACGTGGAGGATAAAACAAAAACCTTTTTTAAAAAGAAGAAATAGTTTTTGCATTTTATTTGCTTTGCCCGAAACACTTTTCTACATAATAGAAACTACATAATTGACCCTTACATTTTACATAAACTCTTTTGTAACATATCGAAATGCTTTTCATGTATATGGTTTAACCACAAATTTAGATTTTTTTTAGAACTTGAAAATGTGCAAACTGAATGAAAAGTCTTTAATGTGACACATATGTGACATTGGGCGTTTATGATAAATTTTTGATGTTAGATTGGGCATTTACCCTTTGGACATTTTATCATTTTTTTGCTTTAAAAGAGTTGAGAGAGATGAGAGATGTCTGTTCAGATGAGGTGAGGTCAACAGACTGACTGAGTGGTGTTTAGTAAACAACCTCCAACTGAACACCACAAAAAAATAAAAAAAATAAATAAACCACGTTCATTCTATTTAATGTTCATTTTAGACTTTAAATAATTTCTGTATTTTTTTTTCATTTTTTTTTTTCAAACAGATGATGTGTATCAGTGCACAAACTCAAAAACAACATGTAAAAGGTCTGATGAGAAACAAATTGGCACTGTACAAAATACTTACGGAAAGAGGCACAATTATACATAAGCCTAGCCAAAAGATAAAGCTTCTGTTCAAAGGTAAAGTCTGTAAAACTGAATGTTGTGTAATGTTTAATGATAAATTGTCCAGACCCTTCAAAGATTGAAAGGATAAAAAAATTCTCACACTTTCATGATTTATTTTCCATAATAATAATAATAATAATAAAAAAAAACATTATCATTCTTTAGTTGCTTTCTTTGCAAGCACTTGTATCGTTTCATGTTGTTATCATACCTTTTCATCATTTGTCCACTTGCATCATACATAACTTACTGTAGCCTATATGTGTAAACAGTGAAGAATCACATAGTCAACTCCATCAGTTTTGCTGCAAATGTATAAATGATTAAACATAAGTGATAAAACTTATCACAGTTTTGAGACATCACATTTACACAAGATGATTTGTACCCACACCTTTAAACGTTATAAATACAGCTGGCCCCTTGTTGTTGCACGAGTGAGCTTCATCTTGAGAGAAGCTTATAGGCCTACTGAAGCGTTAACAATATGGGTCAATTCAGCTTGTCTTTATTAATCTCAAAACCAAAATCAATATTACATTACTGTGTCACGGCCATGTCTGTGTTTGTGTCTTTAGTTTAGTCTAGTTTTGGTTTCGTTTCATGATTTCCTGTATTTCTATATTTGGTCATGTTCCTGTCCTTGTTTAGATAATTATTTACCCAATCCACCTGTGCTCTTCACCTGTTCTGATTTCTCCCTAATGTTCTCATGTTAAAAGCACGTTCAGTTCGTCTTGTCTTTGGTCGGTTATCAAGGGTAGTTTGTATGTGTGCGTATTCTTGTATCGCCTGTGTAAAGTTTATCCTGCAATGCTGAAGCCTCTGCCTGTCTTTAAACACAACTGTGACAGAATAACCGATCAAAACAGTTTAGATTATGGCTGAGGACAAACTCTGGCGTCTGCGGCAGAGCGGACGGACGTTGAAGGAGTATGTGGAGGAATTTTTTAAGATCTCCCAAGAGGTAAGCTGGCCAGAGGAATGTCTCGGAGTCTGCTTTCGGTTAGGATTGGACAAAGATATTATAAGTTCTGATGTTCCCAGGTATAGTTTTTCCCTGAGCAAATTAATTAATCATGTTCTAGACTTGAGTAATTCTAAATTCTTTGTCGAATTCGATTCCTGAATCACGGCCAGGAGAGCCGTTTTCAAATTCGATTCCTGAATCACGGCCAGGAGAGCCGTTTGCAAATTCGATTCCTGAATCGCGGCCAGAAGAGTCATTTATGGATTCGGATCCCAAGGCAGAGCCTGTGCCACAGACCAAGTTTACGCTGTCAGAGCCACAGCCCATGTATACCAAGTTCATGCTGCAAGAGCCACAGCCACAGTCCACGTTGCCAATGCCAGAGCCTGAGCCCACGATGCCAAAGCCACAGTTCACGATGTTAGAACCAGAGCCCGAGTACACATTGCCAAAGCCACAGCCCAAAGAAGAGGTGAGCCTCTCCAAGAAAATGTTTTATTTTTTTTTTTGGGTGGGGGGGCTAGGGTTCAGCAGCAGCTGAGAGCTGCCCATGAGTCACTACAGCCCAAGGCTCCTGATTCGCCATGGCTTCCCAAGGTTCCTGATCTGCGGGAGCATTTTAAACAAAAATTAATAGAACCACGTTCATTCTATTTAATGTTCATTTTAGAATTTAAATAATTTCTGTATTATTATTTTTTTTTTCAAACAGATGATGTGTATCAGTGCACAAACTCAAAAACAACATGTAAAAGGTCTGATTGAGAAACAAATTGGCACTGTACAAAATACTTACGGAAATAGGCTGTACATAAGATACATAAGCCTAGCCAAAAGATAAAGCTTCTGTTCAAAGGTAAAGTCTGTAAAACTGAATGTTGTGTAATGTTTAATGATAAATTGTCCAGACCCTTCAAAGATTGAAAGGATTAAAAAATTCTCACACTTTCATGATTTATTTTTCATAATAATAATAATTAAAAAAAAAACATTATCATTCTTTAGTTGCTTTCTTTGCAAGCACTTATATTTTCTTCAAGAAATGCTACGATTATACAGGTCCTTCTCAAAAAATAGCATATTGTGATAAAGTTCATTATTTTCTGTAATGTACTGAATAAACATTAGACTTTCATATATTTTAGATTCATTACACACAACTGAACTAGTTCCAAGCCTTTTATTGTTTTAATATTGATGATTTTGGCATACAGCTCATGAAAACCCAAATTTCCTATCTCAAAAAATTAGCATATCATAAAAAGGTTCTCTAAACGAGCTATTAACCTAATTATCTGAATCGACTAATTAAATCTAAACACCTGCAAAAGATTCCTGAGGCTTTTAAAAACTCCCAGCCGGGTTCATTACTCAAAACCGCAATCATGGGTAAGACTGCCGACCTGACTGCTGTCCAGAAGGCCATCATTGACACCCTCAAGCAAGAGGGTAAGACTGAAAGATCCGACTTTATTTTCCGGATGCTGCGTGTATGTCTTTCTCGAGCTTCTGCAAAAACACTTGTCTGACTCCAATTTTAGGTTCTCTGAAATTAAATTAAAAGTATAATATTAAATTTAGATGCTGACCTTGGATTAAGTTATTTTTGTTGCTTTTAGTTGGCGAAGCCCAGGAACCGCTGCAGAGCCTTTCTGAGTCGGGAACTGGCCACTCGACGACAGCCTTGACTTATCTCCCCTGCCGCTACTATAAACCCCAGAAACAAAACAGACTCGTGGAACTCGCTCTTCTCCGCCTTAATGAACAGCTGGTTTTCCAGCAGCCGTTGGAGAACTTGACGCACATGCTGGGTGTGTACCTGAGGTGAGGGGGAAAAAATCAGAATATCGTCAAGGTATACAAAGACGATTAATCATGTCTCCCAACACGCTATTGACCAAGTCCTGGAAGACAGCTGGAGCATTAGAAAGCCCAAAGGGAAGAACCAGATATTCATAGTGCCCCGAGGGTGTATTGAAGGCTGTCTTCCACTCATCGCCCTCGCGAATACGAACCAGATGATAGGCATTGCAGAGGTCTAACTTAGTGAAGACCTTGGCTCCCTGTAACAGTTCGAAGGCTGATGACATTAAAGGTAAGGGATACCTATTTTTTACAGTAATATCATTCAAACCTCGATAGTCAATGCAGGGGCGCAGAGAACCATCCTTCTTCTTGACAAAGAAGAATCCCGCACCTGCCGGGGAGGACGAGTGATGAATGAGACTGGCTTTAAGTGACTCTTGTATATACTTGTCCATAGCCTCTCGTTCTGGACCAGACAGGGAAAATAAACGACCCCGTGGCGGAGAAGTGCCTGGGAGGAGATCTGTGGCGCAATCAAAGGGTTGATGAGGAGGAAGCAAAGTGTCTCGAGACCTGCTGAAGACCCGCCGCAGATTGTGGTACTCCCCCGGCACACCTTCCAAGTCCACCACCTCCGACTGCAAAAGAGGAGAAACAGACACAGGGGGAGCAGCAACACCAAGACACTGGACATGACAAGAAAGACCCCATGCTAGAACTTGGCTATAGGCCCAATCAAAATGTGGATTATGCTGTATCAGCCATGGATGACCCAGAACGAGACAAGCTGAGGGGGAATCCATGAGGTACAGCACAATCATTTCAAAGTGGTTACCAGACACAACTACACTTACTCGAGGAGTGGAGTGAGTAATAGTGGTTACAGGCTGACCCGAAAGACCCCAGACAGTGATGGGTGAAGGAAGAGCAATGGCGGGAATGGCCCAGCTTAGAGCAGTCTTATGGTCCAGAAAACTGGCTTCTGCGCCAGAGTCCACTAGGGCTTTGCAGGAATTAACGCCCCCAGAGAAGGTGATGGTAGCTGTTAGTTGGAAACGCGTCTGTGGGGAGACTGAAGAGATACCCACTAGCACTCCCCGGTAGCTAGTGGGCGTTGGCTTTTAGGGGACAGGAAGCCGCTCGATGACCTGGACATTCACAGTAGAGACAGAGCCCATCCATCAAACGTTGTCGTTTGGCTCCCCAAACGATGAGAAAGAAACAGGAAGATTCCTGGGGTTCTGGACCTCCAGTTGGTCTCCTGAAGAGCGAGCGAGGCGGTGCAGGCGGAGACAGCCCTCGACCCGAAGAGCCAGATTCATGAGATCCTCCAGAGACTGTGGTTGATCATGAGTAGCCAGCTCATCCTGAATCTCGAAAGCGAGCCCCTGCCGGAACCTGGCCCGCAATGCAGCATCATTCCAATCGCATGAAGCAGCAAGTGTTTTAAATAGATGGAAAAATCGGTCACAGACCGTTTACCTTGCCAGATGCGGGTCAACTGAGAAGCAGCCTCATCTCCCAGTACCGACCAATCAAAAAGTCTTATCATTTCAGCACGGAATCTGTAAAAATCAGCACAGAAAGGAGCCTGTGCTTCCCAAACGGCCGTTGCCCATTCACGGGCCTTCCCCGTCAGCAGCGTGATAACGTAGGCGACTCTCAGTCTCTCGGTGCTGTAACGGCGTGGCTGAAGCGCAAACACAAGCGAGCATTGCGAGAGAAATGCCTGACAAGCGTTGGGATTCCCATCGTAAACCGGCGGATTTTTGGCGTGAGGCTAAGGTTCAGAGGAATTAGATGCTTAAAATAAAAACAAAACATGAAAAGCACCTGTGATCCTGACACACCAGAAGGCAAAACATGAAGACCTCTCGTGGACCAAGAGCATGCCATATAACAATAAAATCTGAGCTCTGTTTCTATGTGTGTTTATGTTCAAGTTAGTTTGTGTGGGTTTGGTTCATTTGCAGCCCTGTTATAAAAAAGTGTAACTATTACTGTCATGGAGAGAGATGTGTAGGGGAGGGACTTATTAAAATGGGATGGGCCGGTGAGGTAAGAATTTTCCTAGAGAATTTTAGTGCCCCACTACGCCCCTGCATCATACCGTGGCTTTACAGGTTTAACATTTTAACAGTGTTATATGCTTGAAATGTTTTATTTTATTTTAGGCAAGTTGTGATGATTTGAAAAGGTTAAATTGAATAAAAAAAACGAACATTACTTAAAAAAAATGAAAACTTAATATTTAATGAACAAAAATGTTTTTCTAAATTAACTTAATAAAAATTACTAAACTAAATATTATTATTTTGCCATTACACAAAAATCTGAACTATTTTAATTTTTAGGAGGAGAAAGTGACAAGTGGCCAGGTATGGTTTCCCATACTAGGAATTAGTGCTCTGCATTTAACCCACCCAAGTGCACAC
>JAUMHQ010000076.1:17316031-17340063 GCA_032361165.1 Enteromius paludinosus
TATGATGTAATTTATATGAATATAAATATATACACTTTAATGCAAGTTAAATATTTTCAAAATATATGCTGTATGTGTGTGTTTTTATAAATGCATAATAAATATGTACATTATAAACAAAAAACTTTATCATGATTAATCGTTTGACAGCACTAATTTATTCAAACTATTTTATTTTATTATGTATTTCATTATTCAAAATTATTTTATATTAAATATTATATAATTACTTTTTAAACCTGGACAAACGCTGCATTTATTTCTTTTATTTTATTGATTTGATAAAAATAATATAATGAATATGTTTTTATTAATGAGATATTTACAAAGATTGTTCATTTGTAAAAATACAATTTTCTACTATTAATCACACAAAATAAGCCTTATCATTTTGGACAATTTGTGTTTAAATATGAACAAGACCCCAGCTTTGATTTTGTTTTAATTAATTTTTATTTTATTAATTTTTTTACAAGACGACTGCAACAATAATGTAATAAACATTCCAGTGCCCATAAATCAATTTCATTTATTATCCAGAATAATCAGAATACAATAAACAATTCTTCTACCAAATATTGATTATTATACTGTTTCTATACTGTTCAGTCAACTGTTTTTACTTATTATGTTGGATAAATGTTAATTTGCAGTTGATGTGCTGTTACAGGTGTGTTTATCAGCTATTTTACAGTGACTCTGCTAGTTCAACTCGGTGGAAATATCATATATACATATATTTAAACCAAAACATGGTTTTAAACCAGCTCTTACCAGCAAACCAAGATGGATAATATGATTTTTTCACAGGTGTTTTACCTGTATTTTAAATTGCGTCTTGCATTGTGTCTTAAGATTCAAAGAAATGTCTTTAAACTTAACGGATAGTGTTCTAGTAGAAAATGACTAGCACCTTTTCTCTTTATTTTCTGTAAGTGTACAGTGTCCAAACATGTCCTTTGTGGTTGTATTCTCACCTGCGTGTCTCCTTGTACTCTGATCTCAGTCTTTACCTCTGCTGTGAGGTATGAGCCCCTCTCAGCACTCGCTAATGACGGACAGCTGAAGGAACACTCTCAGGACTCCAATCAAATTTACAGCCTTCTAATTGGATTAGAGGAAGCCGGGGGGAGGGCTTTTATATCTGTTTCTTCCTTTCTCTTTTTGTCCTCTCGTTTGCGCTGTGGCCTGCGTGCCGGGGTGGCATGCAGCGGTCTGAGTGATGGACAAAAGGAGGAGCTGTCAGCGGAGCTGGGGGTTCGAGCCAAGCCAACGAGCGCTCTGCTGCAGATGTACGGCTGCTGCAGACAATTGTGATGGGTGACAATGTTTTGTCTGCAGACTGAG
The DNA here is from genome assembly GCA_032361165.1 of Enteromius paludinosus. Taxonomy (NCBI): domain Eukaryota; kingdom Metazoa; phylum Chordata; class Actinopteri; order Cypriniformes; family Cyprinidae; genus Enteromius; species Enteromius paludinosus. The sequence goes on from JAUMHQ010000076.1 coordinate 17,317,379, forward strand.
GATCTGTCCACAGACCGGCTGAATGAGAGGATGCTTTCCACGGATGACACCGAGAGCAGAAAGCAAAAAGGCAGGGCAAAGAGTGAAACATCACTTAGCTCATTCCCGCACTGCCAGCACATCCATTCTCCTGCAGCACGGGTTCAATGCCAGACAAAGCATGTCACTCCTTGTGTCTCTAGAGCAAAAAGCTGAACTAAAAATAGAAACCAACATCAGTTGGAGCATAAATTGTACATTAAAGGGATTGTTCACGCAAAAATAAATATTATCCCATAATTTACTCACCCCCAAGCCAGGTGTATATGACTTTCTTCTTTCAGACAAACATATAGGGGAAATAAATTAATTTCCTTTTTTGTTAATTGCTTTGGATAAAAGTTTCTGCTAAATGACTAAATGTATAATGTAAACATTCATTTCTAAATTATAAATAGGTTTTAAGTGACTAAAAATAATCATGATGTGATTTTTCAGTATACTGTGTTAATTTCTTTGAACCAAAAAACACAGTTTAATGCATATTTCAAAATATGGGTAATCATACATCTTTAATAATAACACAAGACACCGTAAGATCCTTTTTTTGAGTGTAATATTTCGCAGTATTACAGTTTTTACTGTATTTTTGATCAAATAGTAGGTGAACATGAGACTAAAATTATACATTTTTAATAAAACCTCAAACCTTTCACAGGAGCTTATTATTATTAAAATCAACTACTTCTGGAAACACACACACGCATGCAATCAAGTGGCCACATGGTGACTGTCTTCCTGTCAAAGCTTTGCTTTGTTTCCATCCAGGTTTTATGATCAAAGTGTGCAGAAAAGGCCATCAGCACCTCAATTAAATTAGTTTGAGAGGTTACATAGAACAGCTTCAGTGCTGCTCGTGGTGTGTGTGTTAATGTTAGAGCTAGAGCATGTGCATGTAAGCACACACGCGAGAGCCTTGCTTTGCCCCTGTAGAGAGGTGACAGCGGACACACTTGTCACTTTCTGTATTGTCAGCAGTGTTGCTGGCGTTCCTGACAGTATAGTGAATGTTTTTGGGCCGGTCCGTGGGAATGAGCAGGAATAGCTTCCTCTATCAGTTCGTTCACACAGGATCCTGTCACCTTCCTCATCACACACCTCACCGCTGCCATTCTTATCCCAGCAGGGCCCATGCTGATCACCGCATGCCACTATATGGACACTGTCCATGCTGACCACAGAACCAGAAACCCAGAGCACCCCGAAGACCACCATAGATAAGAAACTGCACTCTGCTGGCTGACAGCTTAAAATGTAAGTCAATAAAAACATCATTGGTACTTTTGACATACAGAATGTTTTAACGGATGTATATGTGCATAAAATGAAGGTTTTACATTTCACAAACCCCTATATTCAATAAAAATATACAAATTTTACAAACCCAGTGGGGTTAATAAAATACTAATAAATAATAAAAAATATTTAATTAAAAATTTAAATATAGTAAATAATACAAGCTGTTTCATTAAAGATAATTAATAAAATATTTAAGGTTACGTTAATTAAAATAATAATAAAAAAAATCTTAATAAAACAAATATTTTATTTTTATCTGCATATCACAAAAAAGTTGATATTTATTTAGTAGGTAATAAAAATTAAAATTAAATATGCATAATTAATAATAATAAAAAATAATCAAACTAAAATGCACACACACATGATCATCGTTATTATTATGCTATTATCAGATTCATTGTTTTAAGAAAAAATAAGAAGTGGTGAATTTAAAATTTAAAATTTTCCTGACAAAAAACTTATGACAAGTAGGAAATTATCATGAAGAATGACCTCTATATGTCAGGAAATGCTTCTTTTTTTTTTTTTTTACAAAATTATTCTAATTCGTCAAAAATCTATACTGACTGATAAGCAAATATGATCAATATTTACTGGATGTTGACTATGAAGAGAGATGAGTGTCTGAACCTCAACTCGTCTCTGCGTGTGAACCTCTGAGCTGTCTGCATCCAGCTGAAAACAAACAGAGCGTCGGAGCAGGACTGCTGTTGATAAACACTTCAGCAGCTGCCATTCTGCCATGTAGACCCTCAGACAGACTCAAGACAACTTAATCCCGCCCCACTTATCTTCATCCCTCGCTTTCAATCTCTTTCTCCATTTAACTCCGTCCTTAGTCTCCTGCTCTCCTCAGTGTACTTAGCAGAGGCGTGTGAGTGAGTGTGAGGCAGGAGGGGGCTGTTTGTCTTCATGAAAATCTCTCCAGGTAACCTCTGGAAACCTCCGTGCCCCGACACCACAGCTAACGTACCTCCAAAAGAGATGAGCACATTAGCACCAGAGCACTTGTCTTAATGACACCCTGACCTCTCCTTTTTTATGTAGTCTCAATAGCCGATTCAAAATAGTATTACTCTTACTAATTCTGACATGTCTTTAGCTAAAAGTATCTGAAAACCTACGGAATACTTGACACTTTATACTGTTTTTGCGTAATATTTTTCAAAAAATATATGTGTATATATATATATATATATGTGTGTGTGTGTGTGTGTGTGTGTATACTAGATTTAAAAAGAGTTTGCAGAGTTTTATTCAAAAGTTCAAAAATCATGTCATTTCCTGTTTTCCTTTTTTTTTTTTTTTTTTTTATACCTGAACATAACAACCCAACTACACTTTGAGATTTATTGGAATGCACAATGGAAAAACATGATTTTTGAAAATTGTTAAAAACAGGGGCACTTTGAACATTTAAAGGAAAGTTCTGAACATACTGTAGCCGATTGATGGATTTTGCTGATAGACCAATACAAAGAGAATTGCAATAAAAGCATGGATAAGCCTTTAAGTGATAGGTGTAGAAAGGAAAGGACTAATCCTAGCAATATTTCTAAGATGGTGAACTTCTGATTTGGTAACACTCCTAATATGAGCCTCCAGAGTTAAAGTAAAATCAAATTTGACACCCAGGTTGCAAGCTTGTAAAGATGGCAGTACCAGTGGCTGTTATCCAGTGCCAGATTTAAACTACTACATTTATGGATGGCTGCTGGTGTACTGATAACAAGAACCTCAGAGCTATTTAATTTTAAAAAGTTGTGATGGATCCATACTTTTATATCTTGCAAACATTCAGATAGAATTGCAGAAATAACTGTAACATCAGACTTTGAACTGATGTATATTTGTGTATCATCAGCATAAAAGTGATACATACCCAAGATATTTTAAATTAAATGATTTGCCCCAGTGGAAGCATATTAAGTTAAATAGTATGGGTCCCAAAACAGAACCCTGAGGAACACCATATTGGACCTGAGTAATTGATTTTGAATATATGAACAGATATTTTAAAGACACATTTTCATACACTTTGGGTGCAAAAGTATGCAGCATATATATATATATATATATATATTTGTAGATTATTTAAGAAGAAATATGTTTTATGCTATACATATTACATAGTAGAGCAAGATACATATGCACTGAAAAATGTGGGTTCTTTTTGTAAATAAATGAATCTGTTCATGAAATAATCATCAAAAAAGAAATATTCAGCCACACAATTAAAAAAAAAATTAATTGCTAATAACAAGTAAAGTTTCTTGAACATCAGATCAGCATATTAAAATGATTACTAAAGAATTATATCCCACTCAAGTCTGGAGCAATGATGCTTTGCCATCACAGGAATAAATTACATTAAAAATATATTCAATTAGACAAGAAGTCATATTAAATTATTTATTTTGACAGTATTTTTGATTAAATAAATGAATACTTATTGTGCATTGAAGACTTATTTCAAAAACACACATACTGAAGACATAAAAAAATAATATGCTAATTCTGACTGTAGCTCTCATCCTGATCCAGACCCTCTTATTCGATGGCAGAGCGGGATGCCTGAGGATTAGTGGTGAGTGCAGAGCGGCGGCTCTGTTTTCTGTCCCATCTCCCACCGTCAGCAGACATTTAAGTACCTGGGATTGCGCTGCTGGTAATAAATATGTGGCGGCTTTAGTGTAGTGTAAACACGTCCCTTGCACCAGAAGGTGTAAACCTCCTCTCGGAAGGGTAGGGGGGTTAAAAGATGAAGTGCACTCGATGAGAAGCCTGTCTCCACCTTGTTGCTTTATGGTGTGTTTGTTAACCTGTGACGTCCATGCGCTCACACGAGCACCTTGACCTCTCTCAGGTGTTTATGTCTCTGTGTGAATGAACGGGAGTGTATGCATTTCTGAGTGCACTTGAAAGTTTTTCCCACATAGATCTTTGTAATTTAGCATTAGCTCACTGGTACTGCAGGCCATGGCGTGAGCAGAAGGCATTACGGGACGTAATAGGCCTTTTAACCCCTAACTTATCTCGTGCATAAATGCTGTGCATCACTCCAGCGAGTGGTGGTGATTGGAGGAGGCCATGACCAAGAGCAATGGCCGTCCTTCTACTGGAATGTACCCTCATCCTCATTCTACCCATTAGCCGGGAATCAGTAGTCTGGTGCCCCTCAAATATGCTTGGGATTTGGCCAGGATTAGTCCGTTACAGTTTGTGATTCTGACTGATTCTCATTAGGCTTCTAATGGAGACAGGAGTCGAGCCTTTAGCATGACACGTCTTTACTTTAGTAAAAGTTACTGTCACCATTAACGTTCTTCCAGAAAGCATAATGCCTTCAGAGAGAACACGATTCAGGCAAACGAAAGTATTACTGTTGCACATATACTTATGGTCGGTGTTGGGAAAGGCTACTTAGGTAACAAATTACCCTCTCTAAAATGTAATAAGTGGTGTAACTGTTTCAGTTACATTTGATTACTTTTCGAAATCTCTATTTTTTTCAACTGTTAATCATCTTGAACATTTAAAGGCGACAGGCTTAACCTTATGGTAGTATTCAACACTGATTACTGTCACTTTCTAAGATAATAGTAAGGTTAAATACAGATTGTAAAACCATGAACGAGATATAGTCAATTAGAAATAGATATAATTAAATATATCTATAGCTATAACAGAAAACACTGCTTATGGTTATGGTCGTTTGTGCAAGTACCTTATTATGACCTATACTCACCTAAAGGATTATTAGGAACAACATACTAATACAGTGTTTGACCCCCTTTCGCCTTCAGAACTGCCTTAATTCTATGAGGCATTGATTCAACAAGGTGCTCAAAGCATTCTTTAGAAATGTTGGCCATATTGATAGGATAGCATCTTGCAGTTGATGAAGATTTGTGGGATGCACAACCAGGGCACGAAGCTCACGTTCCACCACATCCCAAAGATGCTCTATTGGGTTGAGATCTGGTGACTGTGGGGGCCATTTTAGTACAGCGAAATCATTGTCATGTTCAAGAAACCAATTTGAAATGTTTCAAGCTTTGAAACATGGTGCATTATCCTGCTGGAAATAGCCATCAGAGGATGGGTGCATGGTGGTCATAAAGGGATGGACATGGTCAGAAACAATGCTCAGGTAGCATTCTCTGGGTTCAAACCTATGATCGCGTCTCGTTTTATAATGCACCTCTACAAACTGAGCTACACCAACCCTTAATATGCAAATGTTCTGTTGCCAATAGGGGCGCAATTTTAGTATACAGTCTGCTGGGTCACCGCTATTGTACGAACAACCTATACAGGCATATTAGTTGGAGGACAAGTTGGACTTATAACTCAACCAGCACTGTTTGTGTTCTGAACCTTTAAATTATGAGATTCACAGTGAAGACGTGCGCTATTCCTTTTTTTTATCTTTTTTGCGGGCAGACACTAAAACAGGCAAAAATATACATAATATTGACATTGAAGGAAAAATTTCATCCATATCTTCAAATCTAAAGAACAAAATATAACTGAGAATGTATATCCTACCAATCATCCAGATGTTTTTTTTAACGACACTTTTGGCTTTGTTTTGACTGAACTGAATCATGAAAATACCATAATATAATTGCAGATATTTAGGAAATATAAGTTTGCATACTTTTTTCAATGCTACAGCCAGTTATTATATTTTGAAATGTGCATTCTGTGTCAGAATGTCTGTTCTTGTTTTGGACTGTGTGTTTTCGCCCACTGCCAATTTATCCAACAGTATTTCAACACGCCAGGTTGCCAGTTGGTGTGAAACAACAGCGTATTGCAATCACGGAAGCGAGCAAAGAAAATGGTTCAGAGATCGCAGACTGTACCTGACCTAAATTTTTTCAGCATCCATCTAAAAACTCTGTGAACAGAGAAATATTAAAGTGCAGATAAATCAACTTACCAATTTCCTCAATCTGGCAACCCACTGAGTCAATACGTACTGCGCCTTTAAATTTTTTTGTACGTTCACTAAATTTGAAGCTCTACTTTTTTAGTGATTAAAAAACTAAATTACAAATATTTAATTAAATGATTGTATTTGAAGTTGACAGCACCATAAAATTTAATTTTACAATACTTTTTTTAAATAGTCAGCAGGTGTGCCTTGATGTAATGAGTGTGTACGTGATGCATACCCCTCTACCTCCCCTCTGTGAATCACGTCTGTCCCATTAGCGGCTTTTCTCTGCGCTGTTTTAATCAGATGAAAGTAGCAGATAATGCCCCCCTCCACAGCTCCATCAGTCTTGGCTGCCGGGTGGGATTTTAATTGGCCACAACTGGTCCGAGATTAACAGAGGAGACCTGTAGTCGCCCTCCGCTCCGATGGCTATCAGACGTAATTACCTCTCCTCATGCAACACACTCTTTCCATAATTTCACATAATCTCCAGGTGTCAGCATTAAATCACCTGAGCTTCTCGCACAGGTAACATTCGGTTCTTGGCTTCAACACAAAGACTAGATGCTGCTCACAACCTGAGGTGTTATTTTGCAGTATGAATTTAGTCATGTAAGAATGCTGGCAATTACGAGACCAAAGTGTCCAGATGGATCATCTCAAAAGTGAAGTTTCTTTGCCCTGTCCTGGGGGCCTTAGTGAGGAGAGGAAATTTAAACCGCGCTTTTGTGTGAGAAAGTGCAAAGAGAAGTGCAAAGTGTGCTTCATTATTGTCTCCAAATCCTCCCAAAGCTTCAGCTGTCATTACTCTGCTCCTATCTGTGTAAATGGCATAATTCCATACATCAAAGTCTTTGAATGGAAATGATGACAGTTGGGATCACGGCAGCTTATGTTCTTGCTGAAAGTGAACGTGACCCCTGAGGCTCAGCAGCAATGTGATTCATATAAAAGTAAGGACATCTGAAGTCTAATCTTTTCTTCCAGTACAACAAAGATGAATGTAATAGCAAAAGTTCATCTTTTGTAACCGGCAGAAATAAAATAAATGGGTTGCTTATATGCATCAATTAACACTTATAATCGGAGGTATCTGTTAAAAGCTACTAACATCCTGCCAGGAATTACTTTTTGTGGTTTCAGAGGTGTGCCGTCTCATTTAAAATGTATTCTTGTCATAACACAGATTTCTAAGTCCTCAGGGCAGTGTGGAAAGCCAAATGCTATAATTGCCCAGTAGCTCTCACTTGTGTTATTTGGCAATTTTAAGACAATTTTTCCCTCTATTCATTCGAAACACTTTATTGTGGTGAGTTTAGACTTTATTTCATTGGAAAATAATTTCTTAAAGGTATAGTTGAACAGAAAAAGGAGGGAAAATCTTCTGTTATTTACTAATGAACGCTGAAGAAAAAAATCTTAATAATAATAATAATAAATAAAATTAAGCTAAGCGGTTGCAACCAATTCATTTTATATACATTTCAATAAACAAATGTAGTTCACTAACTAAAAAAAACTTGGCAATCACCTAAAAATATTTTTACAATGCATTTCAAAAGAAAATTCTAATTCAGTATTTCTGATTCCAAATCTCACATTTAACTCAATTTGCTACTTGACATTTCTTTGTAGTTAGTTGTGAAATGTAGTAATTCCTGTAATTTTTCTTCAAAAGGAAAAAAGTAAATATTTTGCAATATTTTGTTGCTGTAAAATATCAAAGTTCTCTAATTGACTCATATTCCAAGACTGATGCCATATGATATCTTTGTGCCATAGTTCAGAAAACCACTCTGAATGATTTGTTTAGGAGTCGAACCGATCTGGTTCTTGACTCAATATACCAGCTTCCTGGTCAATGAAGGAGTACAATTATTATAGTGAATGACAATTTGTCTGTTTCTCACTTTTACACTTCTGATACTTTCATGGTGCATTCAGTCATTATAACTGCATAGAAAAAAACTATTCTTGAGCTGTAATGGCATGAGGGGAAACAATGACAAAACTTTAAAAAATTGCATAAACACTTACTTTAGTGATTACTTCAGTGATCATCCTGCCAGAGGAAAGCTCTTTTCCTATTGAGGAACAGCAAATTGTGCTCCTGGCCATTTAGTTGAGGAACTGTCAAGTTCAGAACAAAAGAGAGCACTAACAAGGTTATTGACACAGGGCACTTTCTGTTCCTTAGCAAAACAGTCTTGCCAAAAGGTTTAAGGCAACACTCACAAACATTAAGTAGCATGCAGAAGCAGAAGCATTTTCATTCATACTCTGGGAAATCGGATGTTGTATTTTACATAGAGGTTATTTTCACGTCAGCCTGACTATTCACAGGATTTTCCTTCAGCCTGGCATTGGGCTGTATTCATGAACTAGTACAGGTTTTAGAAGAGTTATGTCTCACATATGCATAAGCTATTTTTGCCTATTGAGTGCACAAATGGCACATAAAACTTGCACTATACACTTTTATTTGTCATTCTTTTTTCTTGTTAAAGGGATAGATGTCACTTTAGTTATCCTGTCACTACTGAACATTTGGAATATACCAGACAGATTATATGGAATAATATCTTTGTCTTGTCGAAGACTGAATGTTTTAAAGACAGAAAATTATGAAAGACAAAAAAATCAAAAGTACAGTAGAAACAATAATATTTTACGTTACTCCAGTCTTAAGTGTCACATGATCCTTCAGAAATCATTCTAATATGCTTATTTGCTGCTCAAGAAACATTATCAATGTAGAAACCAGACGTGGCAGTTTAACTATTACTTTAACCCATGCAACAAATGTCAAATATGATGTTTATTTTACAAATAGTTTCTGTTGTGTGATTCGTTTGGAATGTTTGGCAACCATATAGTTAATAACAAAGGGAAGTGCTTTAGTATATGTACATATGTGTAAATATCAAGGTTTTCTAAAATAGTTATACAGTTTAATTTTCATAGCCAACATTCCTAATTTATATATGATGTTAAGATTGCCATTTATATTCCACTGTCACCACTTCTTTAAAATTATGAGCAAAAAACAGCGATTTAAAATGTGAAATTTATGCTTCACTACTGTCAATCTTTTTACTGTATCAGTAATGTATTGCTGTTGCATGAGTTGCATGTTGCGTGAGTATTTAAGCGTGGTAGGAGGCACTGAGAGATGGGAGGAATGCAAACAGACAGTCAGTTTTATAACTCGTTGGCTCCAGCTCTTATCTGCCCTCCTTTGAATCGCAGCAGGGCCAGAGAAGCACGCAGTCGGCTGGGTAAGGGTTCATATTCAGACCATCGGCCTGACGCTCTTATTTTTCCAGAACAGTAGCACTGTGTCTGGCTTTTGCACCCTCGCAGGGGTCCTTGGCCTGTAGAAAGCTGAAGAACCCTGGATGACGTGACACAAGTCACTTGTAATGCATTACAACCCAACATTTCTCATGTCTACCCACACGGAAATAACCTACTGTATCTTAACATATATGTTTTAATATAGGTTTTGATATAGGTTTTTAATATATGTGACATATATGAAATTGGCCGTTTTCCTATATTTTATGGACATATATGCACATATTTGCGTAGATATATGTGTACATATATACGTGCATGCATGTACCTATATAGGTACATATATGCATGTATATATGTGTGTATATATGCACCTATATGTTTACCTATATATTAGTAAAATTATTTAAAAATAAAAAAAATATTTTTAACCATCCAAGTGCACACACACAGCAGTGAGAAGTGCTCACCTCATATTTCTCTCACTTCAGTCGTGGTATTAAAGGTGGAGAGAGAGCTGATTATTTATTCCCACCACCTACATTCCCTGCCGGACCTGGATCTTGAACCCCCAACCTTTGGGTTACAACTCCCCATCTATTAGGCCACCACTTCCCCCACAAAATGTAATTATTAAAATTAAAAGAAGCAATACAGGAGACCTATATGGCCTGTATATGCACATATATGCACCTCAATTTTGCCTATATGTGGCGTATATACGAATATATGCCGCATATATATTATCATATATGTGCATATATATTATCATATATGTGCATATATACTGCATTTAGGTTTCATATAGGTTTCATATATGCGCATATATCCTCATGTAGGTTCTTTCCATGTGGGTAGGACCCATTGCAGTGCCATTAATAATAGACAGTGTTTTCTGCAGCAGTGCTGTATGCGGATGGACTCTCATTCTTCTTCCGCTCAAGATGAAGTCACCAGAGAAGGCCTTCTAGTGTGAGTCATTTGGCAGCGACTGTTTGCTCCTCAGAAGGTGTATTCAGATCCCAGGTCCAGCTGACCTCTGGAGCTTCTCACCCAAACTGTTTGTGGAGCCAGACTTGAGATTAGAGCGGCTGCATTTCTCTGCTCTCTTGACTTGCTTTCTTTTCTTTCTGCTGAACTTGTCCGTCGCCCCTTCCTCCCTCCCACAGTTCATGTTTTCCAGACACGTCACTCCAGCAGGGATACAAAGCACTTATATAATTGTACTTTATTTTAAATGTATGTATTTGTACTTAGCTTGATTTCTATTATTTTACAGTAAGTGGATTATCCTTATGTTTAAATATATTTGTGTTTATTATTATTATCATTATTATTATTATTATCCTTTTTTTATGCTTTCAGATGCATCTAAAACCTCCTGCTTCTGGGTATGCAGTGAAGCAATAATGGACAATTGTTGTAGCAGTAAGTAAATGCACCCACCTCACTTTTACACTTTACATGTTTTTTATGCATGGTATCTAACACATAGTTTATTAAGTTGCATAAGGCAAAGTTAGAAGATATTTCACTGACTTCCTTTCTGATGTATAAATAATTATAAATAAGTTATATATAAAATTAAAAAATTAATTATATATATTTAAAAAGATAAATTGACTTTATAAATCAATATATCTATTTATCTATTAATTTAAATGTTTATTAATAACATTTAATAAAAACATAACGGTAACACTTTACAATAAGGTGTAATTTCAGTTAATATATTAACTTTTTTCTGTTTTAAATCAATAAATATTAACATATGTTTTTGCATTTGTTAAATGTCAGAATCGAGCGAGGGAGAATTTTATGGAATTTTTTATTTATTACTTTCATCAGTCAAAAATGTACATCCACTTCCTTAGTATTTGGTAGAGTTTCCCCGAAGTTTCATTTGGGCCAAACGTTTCGGGTGTTCTTCCACAAGCTTTTTACAATAATTTGCTGGAATTTTGGCCCACTCCTCTTGACAGAACTGGTGTAACCAAGTCAGGTTTGTAGGCCTTCTTGCTCGCACTTGCCTTTTAAGTGCTGCCCACAAATCTTCGATGGAATTGTGATCAGGGCCTTGTGATGGCCACTCCAATACCTTGACTTTGTTGTCCTTAAGCCACTTTGTAACCAATTTGGAGGTTCCCTTGGGGTCATTGTTCATTTGGAAGACAAGGCTTTAACTTCCTGGCTGATGTCTTCAAATGTTGCTTCAATACATCCACAGAATTTTCTTTTCTCATCATGCCATCTATTTTGCCAAGTGCCCCAGCTCCAAAGCAGCCCCTCAACGTTAAATTACCACCCCCATACTTCACAGTTGGGATGGTGTTCTGAGGCTTCAAAGCTTTGCTCTTTTCCCTCCAAATATATCGTTTATCATGATGGCCGAACAGTTCAATTTTTGTTTCGTCAGACCACAGGACATGTCTCCAGATTTTTGTCGCCATGTGCAGTTGCAAACTGTAGTCTGGCTTTTTTATGGTGGTTTTGAAGTAATGGCTTTCTCCTCCCACAGTAACCTTTCAGCTCATTGTGGTACAGGACTCGGTTTGCTGTGGATAATGACACTGCCTTACCAGTTTCGGCCAGCATATTCACTAGGTGTTTTGCTGTCGTCCTGGGGTTGATTCGCACATTTTGCACCAAAAAAAACGTTTCCTCTGGGACTCAGAATCCGTCTCCTTCCTGAACCGTATGATGGTTGTACATTCCCATGTTTTTTATACTTGCGTCCATGGGCGTAAATCTCATTTTACAGTAGGGGGGGACAATAAACATAAAATGTTTCACAAGCAATTTTTAGAGGGGGACACAACTAATTCATTTAAATTGTACTTATAAGAATGTGTTAAAACTGAAAAAGACTTTGGTTCTATCATTATTGTAGCATGGAGACTGCGTCATGGTTATTTTCAAAGTTTTTCTCTGGTGTGATGAAAAGGCAGATATTTTTTTTTTTTTCAAAACTATTGCAATGTTTCTTATGCTGTTTACAGTCGAGTCTCTCTCTCTCTCTCTGCCACGACGATCTCGTAGGCTGCTGCACTGAATGGATAACTTCGCTCCCCGAGAAAAGAAATAAAAGCCCGCCCACACTGAAAGCTGATTGGCTTATTTTGCTTAGTAAACCAATCAGGATGCTCTCTGTCTAGCACGCGGTATGAACAGCCACACACACACACAGTTCACATGCAAGCACGGTCTCTCTCACTCCCTCTCCTTCACTCCATCTTATGCGCGCATTTTAAGATACTCGATGCACACATTTATGTCACACATACACGCGCTTGCCCACTTGGTCAAGATTCCAGGATATTTTATACAATTTGCGGGCATCAGAGAGCTACTTTCAATATACGGGAGACTGCCGGAACTTCCGGGAGACTTGGGGTGTCTGCTGTTATGTTAACATTATGCCAAGTTGCCACAAATAAAATAATGCATGGGAAACGGCTGACAGTTCACTGCAACAAGCTTTTATAAACAAGCTAACGTTAAATAGATAAGTAACGTTTTAATCGATAACATAGCAGATTCATGAAAAATTACATCTGTAATCAGACTTTTCTAAACTAATTTATTAAAGAATCAGCATCAACTATATTAAAGAGAATCGCTTTATTTAAAGTGAATAAAATCCCCTACATAGGCTACTGGAGTTCAACAACTACTAATGAACAGAGCCGCTGACACATATCTGACGTGTGTAGCGTAGGTGAGATGAACTGGTAATAGGAGGCAGTGGGCAAAACCACTGTGAGGAACTACAACTACTTCAAAAGGCTTTTTTGCGTTTGAATTTCTGTTTACACAATTATTTATATGTATTTTTCACAATAGACAGTGCGATTTTTTTATGATTTGGGGGGGGGGACAACCCTCGGATCGGGGGGGACATGTCCCCCCTGTCCCCCCCACGGGATTTACGCCCATGCTTGCGTATTACTGTCTGAATGGATGAATGTAGGACCTTCAGGTGTCTGGAAATTGCACCTAAGGATGAGCCACACTTTTGGAAGTCCACAATTCTTTTCCTGATGTCTTGGTTTATTTCTCTTGATTTTCCCATGATGTCAAAGGAGGAGGCTCTGTGTTTGAGGTGTGCTTTTATAAGCATCCACAGGTGTGCCACCAGTCAACTCAAATGGAATCAGGTAACCTATCGGAAGCTTCTTAAGCGCTGAGTGGAATCATCTGGAGTTTTCTTTTTGTTTAAAGACACAATGTCTATGTATGCTTCTGACTTTGATTAAAGTGATATAAAAATCATACAAATTCTCCCTCGCTCAATTCTGGCATTTAACAAATGCGAAAAATGTGTTAATGCTTATTGATATTAAACAGAAAACGTTCACTCTGATTTAATGTTCGACAGTAAAGAAAAACGTTTTTGTGTGTTCTGTAAGTGTCTGAAGTAAATACACTTGTTCATTGTTTATTTATGATATTTATCACAGTGCATTAACTAATGTTAACAAGCACAACTTGTGATTTTAATAATGCATTAGAACATGCTGATTAATGCAAATGCTAAGATTAATAAATGCCGTAGAAGTATCGTTCATTCTTAGTTTATGTTAACTAATGAGCCTTATTGTAAAGTGTTACCAGTAAAACATAAGCATATACACATTTATTTATTTATTTATTTATTTATTTATTTATTTATTTATTTATTTACCTACTTTCCAATGAAATCCATTTCAAAATTATAGAATGTATTTAATTTATTTATGTCTTTTGGCTGGATATTTGACTTCCATTAAGGTATAATTTCTCAGTATTTTTACTGACTTGTGTGCCAAGGACACAGAGGCTATACAAATTAGATTTCCCCATGGCTCCAATCAAACATATGTTTAAAAGAGAAAGTGTGTGTGTGTGTGTGTGTGTGTGTGTATTGGCCTGTAAATGCATCTGTTGGCTTAATTAGAAGAAGTGAGATTTTTTGTTGTTAACTTGTGCGCACCTCTGTCATCAAATAAGTGGTTGAGTTGATTTTTACCATAATAGTGGTTTGTATGAGATGTTAGTGATCCTGTATGCTGGGTTAACAAAGGATGTCTGCAGAGGCGAATGAGCAATCCCTATTAATTTTCAAACAGCAATGTTCCCAGCAATGTGACATCTGTGTCCAGTGTTTGACTGTTCTTGGTGCAAGAGAAAAGTGATATAGCTCTCTGTGTGTGTGTGTGTGTGTGAGAGAGAGAGTGAATGACTAGGATAAGAAGAGGGTCTTGGCGCCGCTGTGGTGATCTTTTTGTTCGGCCTTTCCTGACACCCTCCCTTCTGTAATGCCAATATCTAAGTACTGTACAATAGATCTTACAACTACTCATCTTACAGCGTTCCCGTTTTTAGTGGGCACAGCTTCAAAGCTTTCCCATGCTGACATATCAGCTCAAGAGACTGCATATCTTCAAACACAAAAAAGACGACTCACTCATGGCTGTCTGGATACGAGAGCTCGCGACCGTAACCTGGCAGTGAAGTTCATTTTCCCTAATACGCCACGCAAAGCAACTCGTTGCTCCTTAAAGCACTAGACGGCACTGGATACAGGCCGTTTGAGAATCAACACAGATAATCACCACGACAGCGAGCACGTGGAGAGCACAATCGATAGCCGGAGCTCACACCAAGGTCACACCGTGACATGCAAACAAGCCTCGGCGTTCCCGTCTCGCATGCTAAGTAGCCGTGACTGCTACTTGGGAGATGTTTGTCTCTCGGGGAAGGCATCGCAGTGCCATTGTTTGTGAAATCTAATAGGCTTGTGTTGTGTTCGCTCGCTTTATGCTGAGCAGTGAGCTTTATTCCCTCATCGCTTCAGCAGCCTGTTTGTCCATTAATGCTCCATTAGGGAAATTAGTGCTGTAATTGGGGAGGCGAGAAAAGATCAGGAGACTAAAGTGAAGGAGACGTGACTGTGAGTCTTAAAGGGCCGCTGGATGTGGTGTGATCAGAACCTGTGAGATTTTTGAGGGATCTAACAAAGTAAAAATGTCAATTGATTTACTCTGAAGCTGACACTGAATGTTGTAAAAAAAAAAAAAAAGATGCATCTCTAGAGCCGTGATCTTAACATCACGCTTGGCTTAAAAATACTCTGCATTATACATGAAATGTAAGATGCAAGTGGATAAGAATATTTATGAATTTCATTGCTAACAATATCAAATCTAATAGCATTTAATTTGAAAAAAGGTAACATATTTCTTAATAGTAAAATATACAGTTTTTCGTTTTTAAGTACATTTTGGTTAGCTTTGAAATATTTCTATACTATATATATTTTGCAGATGAATATTATACAAGCTATTGAGTGGGGCTCACAAAAATGTGCTGTCAAATGATTAATCACGATTAATCGCATCCAAAATAAATGTTTTGTTTACATATGTGTGTATACTGTGTTTATGTCTATATATAATTACACACACATACAGTAGGCTATTTGAAAATATTTACATGTGTATACATTTATGTATTCATTTTTTTAATATTTTTTATTATATATGAAAGTATGTTTTAATATATAACCATAACATATGTATTTTTTAAATATACACAGTACATGCATGTGTTTGTCTTTGTACATAATAAATATACACAGTATACACACATACGTTATGTAAACAAAAACCTTTATTTTGGATGTGATTAATCGACAGCACAACTTTTGTTTTCTAATTCAATAACATTCATACATTATTAAAATGCTGTTTGATGGTATTTAAATATTATGTATCAAAAGCAACGGTAAAGTTGTTTGTTATTAAAAAACGTAACAATAAACATAAGAAATATACATATATATATATATTAAATGTTCTATTAATCAAATAATCCAGAAAAAATTATGTGTTCCAGATATGTCCAGTTATTAAGCAGAACAACTGTTTCAACATTGATAATGGAAATGTTTCATGCGCAGCAAATCAGCATATTAGAATGATTTCTGAAGGATCATGTGACACTGAAGAGTGGAGTAAATGATGCTGAAAATTCATTCAATTACATTTGAAAATAAATTCAAACATAAAACAGTTGATTTAATATTTGAATGTATTACAGCTTTACTATGTTTACTATTTTTGAAAGGTAGTGTAAGTCTTCAATCATGAAGTAAATATTCATTTATGATAAGGAAGCTGTGTTTATTTAACAAAACCAAGGAGGCAGTAGCGTGCGTGCGTGTGTGTGTGTGTGCACCTGGTATTTATCACCTTATGGGGACCAATTGTCCCCACAAAGAAAGGAATACCAGGAAATTTTGACCTTGTGGGGACATTTCTTAGGTCCCCAGGAGGAAACAAGCTTATAAATCACACAGAATTACGTTTTTTGAAAATCTAAAAGTGTGTGTAGTTTCCTGTAACTAGATTACAGGTTTAGATGTAGGGTCAGTGTAGGACAATACCACATACAGTTTGTGCAGTACGCCTATGGAGAGTCCCCATAAATCACAAAAACCAACATGTTTGTGTGTGTGAGAGAGAGAGTTTTAGGGTGTCTGTTTGCGTGAACTTGCCTGAAACTCTCCAGGTCTGACTTTGTTATAAGTGTTCTCAAGGTAGCTGGCAGAAAGTGCTCTTTTTGATTTGCTGCAAATTACTGAAAGCTAGCTTAGAGTAATCCCCACTTGCTGGGATATTTGCTGTAGCAACATAAATTTCTGACCTGAAACCTGAGTTTGAGAAATTAAATAAACAATGAGAGATCAACATCCTTTTGAACATCACCCTTTTCTGTCTAATATTACTTTAAACACTCTTAAAAAGTGTTTACAGTAAGTGTTTTTGGGTTCCAAAAAGAACCTTCACAGAACAGTTTTTAAAAGAACCTTTTATAATCTAAAGAACTCTTTTTTTTTTTGTTTGTTTGTTTTTTTTTTGAAACTATGAAGTATCTTTTAATGGAAATGTTCCACTCAGTTTTCACACGGTTCTCCAGATTTTAGTTTTGTCTTATTCATTAAGGATTCTCTCCGGTCACTGCTCGGTAGCCATTACTGTGTGAAAGGAGTCGGACCTCCGTGGCTTCCTGCCAGACTAATTTCCTCAGGCTCTTCCTGAATAAGACATCAGTAGCACATTTGTAATGAAATACAACCGCTTCTTCCTTTGCCTGGTGGTGGCATGCTTAAAATAGTACATCTGGTGACACCAGTTTGTCCCACCGCCCTCGTGCACGGCCAAAACCCCCATACATGATGATTCATGCTGTTTTCTCTCGAAACAGCTCAGCATCCTGCTATTGTGAGGATGGCCTATACCTCGGCCCGACACAAGCATGAAGACCGTGGATATGAATTTTCTCGGGTGGTCCAGAAGTCTGTCTGTCACCATCCCAGAAAATTATTTCCATCCTGCTGTTTATTTGTTCTACTGTTTTGTGTGTGTGTGTGTGTGTGTGTGTGTGGTTTCTTCTTTTTTGGCTGGGTAATTTACCCCAGATCGGTGCTCCTAAAGTTAACTGACCCCCCTTTCACCTGTCTTGTCTCTGGGACTTTTAACACCTCAGACTTCAAGCATTTCCTCAAATCTGAAAGCTATTGATGAGCCTCTAAAGGGATTAGTAGCATAAAGGGTAACTGTATTCAGATATGATTATTAGTGTCAAGATTGAGACGTGTCAAGTCAAATCGTTCGATAAGGCCTCTGTTAATCCTCCTTAATAGACAGCAGCATAATCAGACCAACTCATGCCTGGCAAACAAGTCATTTGAATACGCATCTCATCATCTTTCCTTTGGAAATAGATGCTGCACCTACTTAAGACTTTATGATGACTTTTAATTAATTGTTATTTTACTATATGTGCAACTACATACAACTTATAAATTAACTATATATGTGTATATTTATATATATGATTAATAAATAATAATTAACTACAATAATAAATTAATCTATATCACTTTGGACAAAAACGTTATTTATTATTATTTTAAAAATAATATTGATTTACTAATGTATAGATTATAATTTAATAAAAATAAAAAAATCTAAATATAATATTAATTAAATTGTATTTTATTATTGTGTTAAATTATATGCTGTTGCTAGGGTGTCGCTAGGTGGTTGCTTTTTGGCCCAGTTCTTTTTAATATTCCGATCTCTAGTTTTGGCTCTGTTCCCTCTTTCAGTGTAAGTTTATGGGAAATGGTCACATTGGTCATTGCCGAGTAATGTTTTTAAAATGGAGAGGGGGAGTTTGGGAAAGGCCTTGCCACTTTGATTCCATTAGATGATGACAAAAGGGATTATGTGTTAAGAGGAGTGCCACTGGAAGGATATCAGCCATTAGACCCTTTTCACTTTTACTGTCCAGTTTGCTGATTCTCTGAAATGCTATTAGGGTGTTTGGTGGCAACACTCACCACACAGGTCTTCACTAAACTGTATGAGGGCAACAGAGCTGTAATTACGGGTGTGAATAGGGAGATTATTCCATACCTGACCTTTTTATGAGATGGGGGGAGGAAAATATAGGAGTTGTCAGAGGTTAGAGTTTAGTAAAGGATGAAGGATGTTTCTGATTTCTCTGGAAGACTCTACTTTTCTTTATGAAATTGCTACTTTTTACTGTGACCTTTCTCTTTACAAGACTGAATCTATATGTTAAAAAAGTCTGGATTGTGCAATAAAAGGTTACAATGACCAACAAGTTTTTGAAATGCATGACAGAACCAACATGTGAATTTTTGTTTATTGCTTATTTATCATGTTATTTTTTATATATATTAACTATATTTAGTTATACTGTAGTATAAATTTAATTAATACAATTATAGACATGTAAATGCATGTAAGTATTTTCAGAACATATACTGTATGTGTGTGTATTTATATATAAATAATAAATATACACAGAACACACAAATATATTATGCAAAAAACTTAGATTTCATCTTTATAAGATATTGTGATAAAATGTGAAATTGCAACAGTTTATTCATACTATAGACAAATGCAACGGTTAACAAAATTTATGCACAGATAACCAGTCATTGTTATTGAACTTCTCTATAAATGCCAGCATGTTCAAAGTCATCCTCTGTTTCACAAGACATTTGTCTTCATTTATCATTCAGATTCCAGTGCCATTCACAACATCACCGTTCCGTTCCAGACAAATGGAGGACGGCTGTGATCTCAGATGTGCTGCAGTCATAAGGATAAAGGTGCAATTCTGCCATGCTCTTGTAATAGAATAACTCAATCCCTATAAAAGCAATTGTAAGGTTATTATCTTCTTAGGGTCCCATTTGGTAGCGAGTAGCACTTAGGGAAGGAGAGCTGGAGTCTAATCTCATAGTTGGGTTTCTTAGTCATCAGATTTACCTTCTGCAAGCCGCAGTGAATGTCACCGTGGTTCTCATCCATCGCTAATTTTAGTGAAACACTAGTGATAGTGGGTGAACAGTCGTGAATGACCCCGCCGAGGTGTGAAAGTGTGGTGTGTTTGTCTTTACAACATTTTCAATTCATTTCAGTTGCCCCACTTTGCATTTCATTCTTAGTGCATTTCATCTTCTCACACAGTCATGTTTTAAAGAGAAAATGGCTGATTTCCGGCCATCTGAGCAACAGAGACTGCTGGAAATGCAACCAAGTCCTTAGTTTTAATTCATGCAAATTAGTACAGCTGGATGCAGCAGAACACTATAAAAATAATTCAAGTTTCATTCGTTTATTTATAATTATAAAAATACACTATGGGCAATTAGTTATTTTTTATAGTAAATAAAAAGTCATTTTAAATTCATTCATTAATTCATTCATTCAAAAAGTGTATAATAAAATAAAATAAATTAAATGAATTTTACTTAGCAATTAAGTGGAAAGTAGGTTGACTTATTTATTTGTTTGTTTGTTTATTTTAAAATATTGCAATCTATTAAAAAAAATTAAATTTCTAATTAAAAAATGTAAATGTAAAAATATCACAGCAGACAATATTATATTTATTAAATAAATACATTTTAAAAATAAAATGGTCCCTCATCTTTTATTTGGAAATAGATATTACTCATGAACGTACTAAGGCCTTTTTTCGACTTATTTTTATTACACATATATTTTTATTTAAATCTTTATGTGTTTCAGTAGGAATGTTTATTACAAAGCAACACTGTAACTCTATGATTTAATAATTTGTCAGTATTTGTGGGGCTTTATACTCTGAAATTTTGTCCATACAAGTAGTTTACATTTATATATTAAATTTATAATTGTATATATAAACGTGTAAAAAAAAATGCTAAATACAATTTTTAAAAAAGGCCAAAACCACATAATAACCGGAAATGTTAAGAAGCCATATCCCATTTTTTCCCCCCTTTAACTTATTTAACTTATTAAATCCATTTTCTATTTCCTTTTTCTGATGTGCCGTTTTAATTGTACTCACTGCTTGTATCCTGTGTTCTGCTCTTAAGGACTGGGGCCGTCACAGGGGCTTTTACAGACGATGGATGTCACAAGTGTCAGACTAAATAAACGGAGGGCAGCGCTGCTTATTTGTATGGCGTTAACAGGCGCGCAAAACCCCAAAGAGCCACGAAAGAGCCGGGCCGCCACCCAACAAGCAGGTAAGCATGGTAGATGGCCAATTCCCACACACAGAAGAATTCGCTGGCAAAATATACAGCGGACAAACGCGCGCCCACGCATACACGCGTTTTAGCAAATAAAAAAGGCCTACGAGCGGGCCAGCTCGTATTGATCTTTTAACATAGGATTATACAGTCTGGCTCTATGGGCTCACCCGCTTTAATTCCCTCACAAACTAGATAGACTTACTTTGGCTCTATACATATATGGATCAATGCAAATGTACTTATGCCCCCATGGTTCAATTTTAAACGAATTCCATTAGCCATAAGTAAAAGTTTTCTAGGGTAATGTGATTAGGGTCCCCCTCACCAACAGACTTTCTACTCTGCAAGCGGTGAAATGTTTCTTTTTTCCCCCCCCTCGCGCCAGGAGCAATATCCCTCTGACGGACGCTCCTGTGATTGCGGTAGTAGCGGCGTAAACGCCACCTGTCTCCTCTACTCTCTCTTCCTCTTTTTGAAACACCACTTCCACTCAGTCTCACGGGCTCTGTGTCTTCTTCGCTTATTCCCCGATCAGACTTCTCCGACGGAGTCATCTAATAAAAGCTACCAGCGTGCAACCTCTCTCCTTTCCTAAAAACTAGACTTCATTATTAGATTTATTGCGTGAGTTGGATGTCAGCTGGCATCTTTGCCTCCATCTTAAATACTAAAACACTGAGCTGGTGTGACAAGTGAGACACAGAGCAAAGCTGCATCTAACTATGGAAAGGCTGTGCACGTTTTATGTCTAGAGTGTATTTCTAATATTGCAGGGCTATATTTATTGGTGTTTTTAATTGTTTTTGCAGAGTGGAAATACTGGTGGATAAAATCTAAGTTGGTCTAAGAATACCTAAAAACTTTTTTGTTTAATTTTTAGTACAAAGGAAATATTAGCTTCATAAAATTTAAGTAAAATCTACGTAGAAAGTCTCCAAATGATTTGTTTGTTTAGATTTGTATTTAAAGTTTTATTTATTTACATTGATTTATAACCTTTTACTGGTGTTTATTTATTTAGTGTTAGTTGTTGTTTTCCCAGAGGTATTTATTTTCACTTTTCCATTTATTTTCATTAATTAATTTTTTTATTTTCTTTCATTATGCTCTGTTTATTAAGTCTTAAATTAAGTCTAAAATCTTGATTTTTAGTTGTTTAACACATATTTACCATATTGTTTTAACAGTGTTTTCACTTGATTTCAAACGATGTGAAATAATTGTGAAAATAAATGTGAAATATAATGTATTTCTTTAAACTTTTTTTATTTATTTAATGTTTTCTTTTCTTTTATTAGGCTGTGATTATTATTGTTTTCTATTGTTTTTAGCAAAAGGCCAACATAAAATCTAACTTAAATAAAATATTTATTTATTTGTTTGTTTAAAAGGCTTTTGGTTGTTGTTTTTTTACATTTCTTTTATTTAACCTTGTCAGTATTTATAGTTTGTTTATTCAAATAAATAATTTTACTTACATGTATTATT
>JAUMHQ010000076.1:17373801-17384002 GCA_032361165.1 Enteromius paludinosus
GAAACAAAGTCACCTACATCTTGGATGCCCTGGGGGTAAGCAAATAAACATCAAATTTTCCTTTTTGGGTGAACTATCCCTTTAAATGGTCACAAACTGTCCCGGTTACACAATTACTAAAATGTGAAAATGCACAAGGAACAGAATGAGGAACGTTGTGACACTCTACTGAAAGGGAGTCTCCCTCACCTGCAGAACCTGAAAAGAATCTTCTCAAAAACTAGAACTGGCCCAGTGCTGCCCAGGATAGTGAGAGGCTGACCAGAAAACAGAGAGAAGGCCACACCGGTCAGCGAAGCTCCAAACAGAGACTCAATGGCACTCTAAACCAAACACAGACAAAAAAGACATCATCAACATTGTGGGAGAGTTTTAAACAAAGGATAAGCACATTCTGTGGAAGCAGAAATTTTCTCTTTTAAAGCATAAGGAAAGACTATGCTTAATAAACACTCTTGATTCCAGTGAATCTGAATAGTATTCAGACGGTCTATTGCACTCAGAGATTTAATCCTCCATTATTCTTTCCAGACAGAGCCAAGTCTGCAAGTCTGACTCACTATGTTGTTTTTGGTGGCTTCTCCCAGAAGGCCTCCGAAGGTGATGACGGGGGACATGCAGGCACAATAGAGGAAAAGGATAGAGGCTAAGCACTGCAGGCTAAGAGCATCTCGAACATCGCTCCAGTAAAACGGAGCTTTCCGCTTAATGTCTAACACCAGTCCACCAAATACCCTGTGAAAAAGGAAGAAAATAAAAGAATAAAACCAATCAGGACATACAAAAGCAATTCAAATTACTAATAATACATACATACATACTGTTGCTATGTATATTGTATTATCGTCCGTTTATATTTCTTATAAAATAAAACTATGAATGATCGTTAGGTGTCACAGTAAAGTTAACCAAGTAAAGTCCCTATATTAATAGAGATAAAATTTGTAAATGCCTTTGGAAATTATATCATAACGGCTTCTCATTTTGTCCTAATGGCTGCTTAGGGTGTGCTGTATTTTCAGAGCGCTCTGGGGCTCTTAAAACACGTCTTAATGGATGGCACTCTTACACAACCGTCTCCAGCCGGCTATTTTAAGCTACACATCAAAGGATGGGCACCACTGTTAAATATACCACCTTTATTCAATACCTTCAACATGAAAGGCTCACATAATTTGCACCATAAAAACATTTTTACCCCCTCCATTTAATGCGTGTTTAATAAGGTCCTCCTTCATCAAAAGAGACTTAAGTAAATCCTAACCCCCCCACCCCCTCTCTCTTTCACCATCACTGTGTTCAGCAGGGTTCAGCTTTGACACCCATTTATACACATTTATATTATGCCCTTAAAATCCACACAACTTAATGGCTTATTGCAAGAGCACAACATGTCTAACTACATGTATATAAACCCATCAGCCGTATTTAGGGCATGATATAACGGAATCTCTCTGTTTTGATATATGCTTTGCATCCCGTTACCTACTTTTACAGACAAACTCAACAATAATATGGTTGAGGAATGCAAGGAAGTAAGCAGTAAATAAATGCTGGAGGTTAGACTAGCTCTGACCGTCCTGTTCTCTGGAGTTCTGGTCCAGCATGATGTTCCTCTTCTTTGATAATCTCTGATAGTGGAGCAGAGCCATTAGGCATGGAAGGCATCTTTCTCTTCTCCTGAAGACATAAAAATGGCAACAACAACCTTCTGTTAACCCATGTGGCTCATGTCTGGCTTCTTTCACAGACGGAGCCAGTAAACGCCTGGCTACCACTATGATCTCAGAGGTGATGATTACCTGAGACGGGACGCTCTTTGGCGGCTCGATTCGTATCGTGGGGTCCCATTCTCCTGGAGGCAGCACTGTCACCTGGTCCAAGAACTCATCTATGCCAGACAGAAGGTCATTCCTGTCTTTGGCTTTGTATGCTACATCATGAAAGATCTGTCATGGTGTTAGAGAAGACATGAAACTGAAAATGCAGTAATGCAAATGGCACTGTTTCAATGTTAAAATGTTGTATTACGAGTGAAGACAAGCGGAACTTCCTTCAATTACATCTTTACAAAACCATTGAAAAGTTTGGGGTTTGGTGAAATTTTTCAATATTTTTAAAGTGTCTTTTGCTCATCAATGCTGCGTAAATATCAAAAATATAGTCAGTAATATAAAATATAAACTGTGAAAATAGATGCTTTCTGTTATAATGTGTTTTGAAATATAATTTATTCCTTTGATGCAAAGCTGAATTCTCAGTATCATTACTGCAGTCTTCAGTGTCCCATGATTCTTCAGAAATTGCTGATCTGGTGCTCAACAAACATTTCTTATCCTTATTAATGCTGACCTATCTTTGAAGTTGCTATTGCTGTAGTTCTAAGTAGCTGAAGTTCTATTGGTTGAGCTATAGGCATGTTAGATTAGTACTGGAAATGCAGCCTTATTTCAAAGGGGATGCCTCACCTCATCTGTCATTAAAGTAGCTATTGACCTGCCAATCTCATGGTATTGGCCCCCTTTCCCGAAAGGTCCCAAAAGCAAGAAGAGAAATCTGTAAAAGATTGAGGAAATACTGCTTCAGGAAATAGTTGCATAAAAGGCTTCACAAACAATGACAGTCATTAGAGAACTATTAAAGCCATTTATGTAACAGCAAACCATGTTTTTAGGGGTGCCTGAGCACTACCTTGTTGGAACAGGCACTTCGGTCAGTCCAGTGAGAAGAACAGCAGGTGAGAGACGGATAAAGGCAATGATAGGGTGCTCAAGGAAATCAACCTCCCCCACCAAAACATTTGAAGCCTCAGCACCCGGAGGAATTTTCTTCATGAAATTCATGTCCACCTTAAGTGCACAGATAAGAAGAAGGTTAAGTAAGCACTGCCACTTTGTTTATATGTTTATAAACCCTTAAAAATTGTGTATTGGTTTACCAGAAATATGTAGTCGGATGTACAGGTAAACCACATTCCACAGTAATACAAAACCAGGAAATCAAACCAGTTTACTAACAGGATATTCAATGGAGTTTTTTTTTTAACCCTATAGTAATTGTTAGGATTTTTATTGGCCATCGGCCAATTAGATATTATCACTCATTAGACAAGGTTAACGGAGGTCAATCGGAACGAAACTCAATGGGCATGTTCGACTCATGACCCTAAAGGTCGGCCACTAGTTGGCGCTAACAAGGTTTTTGGCTCTGTAATCACTTGGCGTTTCACACATCCACACAATATGCATATCATTTGATGGATCTCCTCATAATGAGCAACTTTGCCTCAAGAAGCATTGCTGTCAATCAAATCGTTCATTAATTATTCTCAAATATATTAAAAACCTACTAGTCCCTGTTTTTATGCTCAATCCAAACCACTGCTGTGATAATCTGTGGACTCTCTAGATCAATAATTATCAAAACTGTTTTGAATTTTGTCCTTTGGTTAGCTATAATTGGCTCATTTAAAAAAGGGGCCTGTCTGCATACACAGGCAGGACGCACCGTTTTCCCGCAAAATTGAGCTATATCTGTAACCCACTTTTACCAACTAGTGCTAGTCACCCAGTTGAAACTAAACCACTGCAGAAATAATCTGTGGACATTGAAAATCAATAATTATCAAAAAAAGTTACTTAGTAAAAAACTGTACTGTACACAAGTGTATAACCTCAAACTTTAGTCAAATAAAAGTAATTGCACAGCTCTGCCACTTGAAGGCCTTATGAGGCAGAAAAACAATTTTAGGTCAAATGTTGGTCCGATCGGCTTAAAATTTGGTATGCAGCAACTTGGTCCAAACTGGCACAAGTCTGTATGAAGACATTGGCGTATCTCAAAAAACATGGTCGCCATCGGCCAATGAATTTGAGCACTTCAAAATTAACAGAGGTTGATCGGAACGAATCTCAATTCAAATCATAGCCCTAAAGGTCTGTAAGGATTTTGAAAGAAAATGGCCACTAGTTGGTCAAATCGTTCATTAATTATTAGCAAATATGTTAAAAACCTACTTGCGTGAGTACTACTGAGTATTAACCATTTCATTTCTGAGTGTCTGCGTGTGTCTGTATTTGTATTAACATAATAGTTTTACCATTTAATGTCTGTTTGTGTGTACATTTTCCATTTTCAATGTGCTTTCGATGTGTCAGACAAACATCCAGGTTGCCCTCTACAACCTCAAAACCCTTAAAATGCTTGAACCCCGGTAATTGCTGCTTTCAGCTATACTATTTTTTATTTTTTTGCCATTTATGGTAATCATGCATTAATTGAAACAGGTTTCAAGTCTGCAGGAACTAAATTTCTGCCAAGCTCAGGTTAAGCCAGTTTAACACAGTGATCAACAAACATTACATGAACTATAATTGACACAAAATATAAATTATGGGAAACTATACTATGATAAATCAATGACAATGAACAAAAGCAACAGTTGCACAACCACATAACACACCAAACCACTGACACATGAGAGAGGAGTGATATTTCACAATCCACAGGACAGCAGAATCTAGACCAGTTTGGTCTGGAGAAATGTTTTTCCTCTTAGTGAGTCACATTTTTCTACCCAGGATCAGGATTCGTGGGAAGATGTCACTCAACTCCTAACAAAATAGGACATCATCTGAAGCTCAGGATCAAATGCAAAAACTAAAACAAACTATCAAATTTAACCAAGTAAATAACGCTGTCCATCTTCTTCAAATGATTTCATTCACCCAGAACCAGGTAGACATTTGTTGAAAAAAAATCGTCTAGAGTTTCTGTTTTATTTTAAAACAAAGCTGTCACAATAAAACTATGAGAATCTGTTCAAACCAGTACTTCACCGTTTCAACAAAAACTAACCTGTGATAGCTCTTCAATAAATCTGATGATCTCATACTAAAGACACAGATTTATTGTGAAGTACTACAACATCAAGAAAGGAACATTTTTCTTTTTCCCAAGATGCTTCAAACTTAATTTAATCACAACACACAGTAATCAAAACATGGTTAAGCACTCAAGACACCACAGAAGACCAGAGTCACAAACACAACCTAATGAAACACTCCATGACAACACACTGGAAGACGGGTTAAAGTTATAACAGTGTAGAGACTTACAGTAGGCCTTTTTCCGCCCCCTCCCAGAGAGCCGCAACTACAGTGAAAAGGAGATTGGCTGTCCTGATACCAACCAGACAGACACAGAGTGTGTTCAGTGTTTGAAATTTATCTGACATCTTGCCATGAGACTTTTAATGATCAGAACAAACTCGTGTCAGTAATCAAACCACTCATTTGATCCACCTACAAATGTTTCTTTGGCAAAAATTATGACATAATTTTTACCCCATCCTTTACTTACAATCTTATTGCAAAACCTAAATTACATGATGACATGTTTACAAAACCGTTGGTGGTGAAAACAAGGCTTCCAAAACAGCTTTAACAATTTTGTGCTAATTATTTATATGAATTGGGCTGAACTTGTGGAAGAAAAAAAAGGGACTGGAAACTGGAACAAACTTGCCTACAGTGAAGTACTATAATACAGAAATGATAAATGCCCGATGAGCAGATCTCTTCTACAAGAGCTCAATGACAAACATTACATGAACCTCATCTAAAAGTGCTCAACAATGTAGGGTCCCTTGATCATTTCGGAATCATTATAATCACATGGATCATTTGTACATGGTAAAATAAAAGTCTTAATGATGTTTTGCAGTTCCTGGTCACCGTTTACTTTGTGTGCATTAAAAACGGCATCCCTGTTCACTAAAGATGTCTGATCTTTACTGTGTTTCAAGGCCAAGAAAGAGTACTGTCATCTTTGTGGAACTATTCGCTTAGTAGATAATCAACAATATTTACAAGAGGACATGATGTAGTTCGGAGCTCACCTTGCTAAAGTCTACAGTGCTGTTTTCCCTACTGCCACCGGTCCCATTCATACGGCTGTCACTGGCCTTACTGTTGTCCAGGCTCCCTGGGGCCGACTGGGGGGACGCAAGAAGACCTGTTAGAATGAGAAATGAGGAAAATGGTGGAGGAGGACAGTGGTTAGTGGTATAATTATGATTCGAAGCTTTGATATACAGGCAAGGTTAACTGCACACTCATTGTGTGGTCTGGACTGTGGACATGCAGAGTAGGTCACATGCTTTCTGGATAACACCACACTACAGTGTGTACATTCATAGACGCTCTGCTGTAAGGTTGAATGTTAAACATTTAGAAAGTGATATTCCCAGAGAATTTGTTGGATAGACCTTTTAATGGAATGACAGGATGAGTTCATCTGAGGAGAGCATTAAGGTTAAACCACCAACTGAGGCATAACAAACTGTTCCTGGCTTCTGCCTGAGAAGTTTTCCTTCACACAGCACCGTGATTAAAAACCATCTCCCGATACCCTTAAAGAGGCACTGTAAAATTGTGTAGGCCTGGGATGACATTTCGTGGAAACAAGCTCTCGTGCTATCTGAGTCTGCCGCTTGACGTCAAGCACGCTTAAAAATAAAGGGAGCAAAGAGACCCTCCTTCTATGGTCTTCCCTGTATACACATGGAACAGACAAATCAGTGCGATTGTTTAATGTCAGTCACTAGAGCCTGGTCAGGTTTGCAAGCACACAAGCTGCACACTCTGCCAACACGAACACAGCAAAGTACAACATGGAGCAACCCTATTACATCAGCCACTCTCATTTCGACGGGCTCAGTTTACATCTCTGGAATTAAGTGTATTCCAAGAGTTCAATGACCTAAAGCAACACGGGGAGCTTTCTGATCCTCAGCATGACATCATTTATTAGTTCCAAAATTAAACGGTAGAGATGCCATATTCACTGTACATAACAACATTGATTATGGCAACAGAAGAAGTCAGGTCTAAAAAAGCTGCATAGTAATATCTGAACCACATTATTAGAATTGCAGGTGCTCTGGATGTTTCTGGATGTTCTTTGTGTTTTCTCAGAAAAAAATAAAATGATAAAACAGTGCCAAGTTGTAATGTCTCTTACGGACAGTTATGATATCACGGAAGCCCTTATGAAAACTTCTGATTGGTTGGTCATGGTGAAACTCAAGAAAAACAGGTGGGGACACAGTGAGACACAAAAAGACATTAAATACTGTTCAGGGTGACAGAGGACAGGTTTGAGAAAGAGAAATGAGAGAATGTGAAGTCTATCGCGTTCCCCAAGGCTGCATTTTTTTTATTAAAAATGTAGTAAAAACAGTAATATTGTGAAAAATTATTATTTAAATAACTCCTATTTTCAGTGTAATTTGAAGATCCTTCATAAATCATTTTAATCTGCTTCAAAACATTTAGTTCTGCTGTAGGATATTTTTGTTGAAACCATGATTTTTATTTTTTTTTCCCAGGATTTTTTCATGAATAAAAAGTTAAAAAGAACAGCAATTTGTTTTTGAAGTACAATTTATTTTGCCACATTTGATCAATTTGATGCAGCCTTGATGAATACAAGTATTAATTTATTTAAAATACTCAAAATGCCCATTGTATTATTTTTGTATTTTTAAAAAGTTTTGTATGTTTTACAAAACTTTGTACTGTAATTGGTGACTGTTTTTCTTGGCTCAAACACTCATGACAAACATAGTGAGAGGCCGAGCAAATGTTTCATGCAGGTGACACATCATGCTGATGGGCTGGATATTTGCCTGACTGCAGAGGGGGCATGAGCTGTGCCAGCCTGCCCGGGTCATGCGCCACCTGCTCTTCCTGAGAGGCGGAAAACAGTGAACACGGTTCCTCCTCCTCCTCGGGTGGGAACACCACAACCTCTGGAATGTCCTCTCTTGAACCCCGTGCTACCAGCAGCTCGGGTCCCTGCTGAGAGGGTCCTGGGGAGCGGAGAAATGATGAAGCGCGATGGGCGGTTGGCGGCGTGTTTTGAGGGGTGGCGACAGGGGAAGCATTGGGGGAGGCGGAAGGGGAGGAGTTGGCGCTCGGCAGAAGCTGGTTGAGAATGATGGAGGAACGGAAACTGCGGGACCCTCTGGAGGGATGGCGTGATGTGGCGGGACTGGAGGTGGAGGAGGCACGTCTAAGGAGGGACAGACGGGAGGCAGAGAGACCCTCCCCTGATGGGACCATAGCAGGAGATCAGAAAGGATGAGGGGAAAGTACGAAGAGAGGAAAAGAAAGTAAACAGACAGCAGATGGAATAAAATAACATTGATGAATAAAAAAAATAAGCAAATATGTTGTGATGAGAGAGCTGGGAGTGTTAGAATGAAGTGAGGAGGTGAGATGGTGGCAAAGAACGTACAGTGCAGATCAGTCACATGATTCAACCACCAAAGACATGACCATCACACACTGATTATTAACACTTTAATTAACTTTGTTAGCCTGTTTTTTGTTGTAAACCATTACAGAACCTTCACTCAGGGTTAGGCCCATTTCATAAAGGTTTCTGAATGGCAGTATCTTTGTGTATCAAATACACAAAATTACTGTTATACTGAACATTTAAATAAAATAAAACTCATTACAGAACTATTTTCTGTTTAATGCCACTGTTCTGTTATGCAGCAGGTTCACGCATCACTTATGCACGCAGTGACAACACCATGACTTCAGCTCTTCCTAAAGGACATTGTGGTGTGAGTAGAGACAGGAAACAGGACACAGCGATGGCCTGAAATCAGTCACTGAAACATGCCATGCACTTGTCAAATGCGCTGAAAGAAAATGGAGCAACTAGTCCCATATACTTCCTGTCGGATGTCTAATAACAACTGCTCCCCACAGGATCCTATGCACCTAGATCCTAGTTCCTTCAATTCTTGTTTTTGAGTGGGAACAAAGGATCAATAAGTGGTGGTTCTAACAGAATCTTGTTCAAAAGTCTTTTGAGTAAATATTAGAAAGAAAAACACAAGCACAGCAAAAGCTCTCACCATTCCTCTCAAGCAAGTGTGGGTCTGAGTGTTTCTTGCCTATGTCAGCGAAGGAGCGTACTAGAGGGATGCGATTACTGAGTTTCTTCTCATTCTGGTGGTGATGCCTCTTCAAAATGGCATCCCGCACCTTCTCCCTCAAACTCTCATCCAGCTGCTCATTCGCCACCATGTTGTCTAATACCATGTCTGGGGACATATAGAGACACTCATTTTTTAGACATTCATTTTGATTGTGCCAAGATAGGGTTTATCTATTAGCCAAGCGTTACCTGCTATTTCCTCAATGGTGTTTGCTCTCATGTCCAGCATGACTGTGCCATTGAGAATGCAGCTCCGTAACTCAAACAGACTATGCAGGGAAAGCGTGGCGACGTAGGGCTTACTCCAGCGCTCTCCTCCATCCTCTACATCCTCCTCAAACTTCAACCACCTGCACCAAATAGAATTAACCAAGTATTAAAGCCAGTATTCTGGCACTTCCTGGTGGTAAAACGTTCAGGTTTTCAATAGTTTAGCTATTTGAAAAACTATAATGTAAGAGGAAATGACACGAGGAAACATCACACATAAAATTCATGAGGCCAGCTGGTTTAAAGTCATTGTGAAAATGACTACAAAAATCTTATGAGATCTAGGGCTGTCCCCGACTAAGGATTTTCACAGTCCAATCGGAATTTTCGAATCTTGCCAACAGTCAACTGATCATGTTTAACACGCAGGGAAAATCTGTAAAAGGTGCCTCGCAGATAAAAACGAGTAAATTATGTTTTATGTTACCATTAAAAGATAACGTTATGTTTATGACAATTAATGTTCTGCATTTTTCTGTTTTGAGCTGACTGTGCTGAAGATGACCAGAAAAACTGGATGAGTTTCGGAGGACCGATTATACTGGAGCACCAACTAGTGTTTGTAATGTTCTGAATGTACTTGAAAGTAGGGATGCACCGATCCAGGGGTGCATTTCCCAAAAGCAACCATGGTCGTAAGATCCATCATTATCAATAGAGTTCAATGGAACTAACAATCATAGTTTTCTAACGATGCTTTTTGGAAACGTACCCCAGATCGGCCGATATGTTTGCACGTTTAATCAGTAAAGCCGGTCCTGTAATCAGCGGTAAATGCCATCAGGTGCGTGATTCCACATTGAGCAGTATATACTACACACAGCCGTTGTTCACTGACGCTGATAATGAACATGGTTTTGCGCAGCTCGTCAGTGAACAACGGCTGTGTGTAGTATATACGGCTCAATGTGAA
>JAUMHQ010000076.1:17393469-17407843 GCA_032361165.1 Enteromius paludinosus
TACTTCTCACTGTTCTCAGGTCAAATATTTATATGCGATTAAAATGCAATTAATTTCGATTAATTAATTACAAAGCCTATAATTAATTAGATTAATTTTTTTTAAGTCCCGGCCCTAGTTAAAACACACCTTGAAAAAAATAAAATAAAACAGGCAACATAAATAAAATCACTATTATCACAAAATAACCAAATACATAATAATAACATACAATATTTAAATCAATACATGAAAGCCTAAAGAAAGTGTTTTTCACACCTAAACAATTCATACTTTTTATTGTACTTTTATTTATTGCAACATTCCGTGACACATTAAATAACTTAATTCCATATTTATTTAATTCAGTATTGATGTTAAATCACTCCTTTCTCAGCTAACTAATTATTTGTGATACATATAGCGCACACACACAAAAACAAGCACTATACAGTGCTGTTTCCTCACCTGGCCGTCTCTTTCCACTCATAAGCATGTCCATCACGGAAGGACAGCTCATCGAGCTCCGTGAAAAGGTCATGAGGAATATGCTCCTCATCATCATCCTCAGTGCCGAGGATAAACTGGACCCTCTGTGATGGGGTGTCTGCAGACATGAGGAAAAAAAACCCAATAAAAACAAAAGTTGTCAAGATTCTCAAAACAATAACTGAACTGTACTGTATTCCCATTTATTTATGAAAATTTGTTGCATTGAGACATTTTAGATGGTTATTATTACCATATGTTGGTGATTCTCTCCCATCTTCTCGCTCTGACCCTCTATCCTTCCTTTTCCGATGGTGCTTGTGACCACGGTGGCGATGTCTGCGTCTGCTTTGTCTTCCTAAAGGTACGTGTACACCCACGTAAACTGCTCTGTGACCTATAAAGAAAAAAGGCTTTATAACTCTACCCTGTACTGCATGTGAGAGGAAATCCTTTTTACGTACATTATGAACATGAAAGGAAGAGATCAAATACAACACACAAACAGTGTTCCAGACACAGAAAATGAAATACTAATAGTCTAAACTGTCTATCTCAGAAGTAAGCATTTCCTGAGCCATATTTCCATGCACAAAAAGAAAAAGTCATCATAAATGAAATGAAAAATGACTAAATAAATGCAGAATCCAATAATATTAAGAACATGTATACATCTTACTGATGTGTTTAAGAGCATTATTTTGTCTAAATAATTTTATTTTGAATATCATTTAAATATTTATATCATATAATTATACTTAAATTATATTATTTTAAATTATAGCTGTCATTCCCACTCTAATTACTAAATATAGCTTATGTGTAATTGATCGGTTAGAGTGGGAATGACGACTACATTCGTGTAAGTGTTTGTGAATGTCACAACAACTACTGATAGCATCACATTAAGCCTGTGGAATGAACTTGTCAATGCATCTTGAGGACAGATACAGGTGAACTCTTACCAAGAAGAGGACCGTTTTAAAATCACATGTGACTTGCATAAATAAAAATATGCTTTGCAATGATGACCGAACCAAGAAAACGGAACAAAGCAAACAATGTACAGATCTGAAAAACACTAAGATGTAAATGTAGGAGAAATATGCACACACAATAATTGTATCGTTCAATACTGGAAAAGAAAATAGCGTATAACCAACATGGTACCGATATATATCCACCCTTAAAAAGCAACATAAGTGGCATTTCATATATTCCAGACAGTATACATTTTCCTAACTTCTGCCGAGCAGCCCTATTAAAACACCATGTAAACCAATCTGACACTCTGAACATTGAGAAAATCAGCGTGTTTTAACAAACACATAAGCGGCATCTTAATGGTCTGTGGCATACTTTAGAGAAAGCTTAAATGTTAACTCTGCCACCCATGCTTAAGTTATTGTGGCTTCTGGGAAGCAAACGCTGCTTGCGTCACAAGAATGGTGTGAACAAGGAAAGAAAACACCAAGCAATTTAAAGCTAACTTCATTCAGCCGGCTTGTAGTGTGAGGGTGGGACGTGTGTGAACGCTTGTGTGGTCTTTGCAAACGCCTGCTGTGTCTACATCAATTTCTCACGCTTGTCTGCGCAGAGAATGCAAGGGACGCTGAGTGCAGAGTACACACTTTCTCAGTCACAACAGCTCATGAAATCATTGAGACACATTGAGGCAATGTAACTTATCTTGTGTGCTTCAATCCTGCAGAGCATGCATTGCACAGAGTCACTGCTGACTTTCATACGTGAGGTCAAAAGGTCTCCAAGGACATAATTAAATAAATATAGCACTAATGGAAATTACAGTTTTTAGTTTACAGGGAAAACACATTTAGATAGAGAAGAAAACAGCAGTGCGGATACAAAGCAACACAATGTAAGCAATAAAGAATGGGGGGTGGAGGTGGGTCGACCAATACTAAAGCTTCCTCTCAAATTATCTTGACACTCCCCTAAACACAAGCTTCAAAACAACAGCCCTGTGCAGAGCTACATGCCTGTGAAAACCCATCCTGGTCCTTACTAGTTACAATAATCAGCCAACTTACTCAGATGGCAGGAAAAACATGAAAATGATAAAGATATAAAAGCACATAAAGCTTAAAAGGAGTTCAAACTGACACTAAAAAGACCTGACTCACTGATCTGGGTCTGTTACGATTAGATCATTGTACAAGTCTGGCAGAAAGGAATGAACTAAGATAACAAAAGAATCCTATCGGAGATGTAGAACTTAAAGCAATATTAAAAAAAAAACTGAAGTATTCATTTACTTGCGTCACTACAAACATGACTTGTCTTTTTTTTTTCCCAATGGATGACAAAAGCAGATGTTTTTATACAACAAAATAAAACCGGGAATTGATCTGTCAAGCTCAAAAAAGGTAAATGAAAGTAGCCCATATGATGCATGCACTATATTCCAAGTGTTCTGAATATGAAGCAGCACAATAGCTTTGTGTGAGGAACATTCCAAAGTTCAAAATCATTCATTAAAAAAAACACTGGTTTGAACATCTTTCTTGAAAGTCATGGTCACTATTTACTTGGAAAAGAGCAGCTTAAAAGTTGTTCAAAACCTTTATGAGTTTCCTTCTTCTGGTAGGTATTTTATTAATAGGTATGGGTACCATTACCAGTTTGGTTGCCTACTTCAAGGTGAATAAAGAATTTAATTTTTGGGTGAACTAACCCTTATTGTGTTTCACAAAGCTCAGTCAGTCATGAAATGATACAAGTAAGAACG
Organism: Enteromius paludinosus; assembly: GCA_032361165.1. Taxonomy (NCBI): domain Eukaryota; kingdom Metazoa; phylum Chordata; class Actinopteri; order Cypriniformes; family Cyprinidae; genus Enteromius; species Enteromius paludinosus. Next base: position 17,396,687 of record JAUMHQ010000076.1, read on the forward strand.
AGACAAAACTTTAATTTTTTTAAGGTGAACTATCCCTTTAAACAAATCCATGTGAGAAATATGCTTCATCATACTGAATAAAGCATATGGCTTCCTGTAACATACCTTAAAATGACGTTGACTGTCAAAGAGAAAGTGAAAGAGGAAAACAAGAATGTTTAGTGCAGTTAATGCTGGTGGGACTGAATGCATGACTCGCGCTGGCAGAGTTTAATTAATTAGATTTTGAGATTTTGTCTAATCCATCTTAATACTATTAAAGTAAGCAGGAGGCCAGTGCAGCAGCCCATACTGTACTGTTACTTTTAACAAGTTCCCTCATTACAACCACATCGGAATTATATTAAACCTGTATGGCACAGTGCCTGACGCTTAAATCAGTCTTTAAACAAGATGTTGTCAAACAGAATAAACATAGTCTGAGTACATGCCATTCTTCTCCAGACAAGAACACAAATGGAAATAAGGCTGTAATGGACAGAAGACAGCAGATCAACATATTACAATGATTTCTGAACAATTACGTGACTAATGTATGCTGAAAATAACACAGGAATAAATAACATTTAAATTAGAAATAGAAAAAAAAATTATATAAAAAAATAAATGTAAATAAATAAATAAATACATATATATATATATATATATATATATACACACACACACACTAATTTTATAAACATTACCCTTTTTACTAAAGTGACTTATTTTTTCTGAAACTTTTGCACAGTAAAGTAAGTGAAGAAATAAATGCATAATACCTTAAAGTATTATTTAATACCTAAAAACATAATTTAATTAGTATAACATTAATACATTAAATAGGTAATTAAATTTTTTTAATCACTGTTAAAATAGTTTTTATATTTTTATAACAATTCATATCATTAACAGGAGATAAGTAATTGTCTAATTTGAATTATTCACATATTAATCAGTACGGTCAACCGCTATTTTGCATCAAATTAAATATGCCATTTATACTGGCTAAAGTCTGTGCAACTCTAATGCTAGTAAGGGAATCATGAATGTCGTAATTGTAATATGTAGGTCAGATGTCCCCTCACGCTATGCATGAGTCGCTTTAAGAATGTGTTCTTGAGTTGGAGACATTTCTTGCCTTACTCATCTGGCATAGCACTGTTACCGAACACCTAGTGCCTCCTTTCCAAGACGCACAAGCTTCCAGAACACATCCAGAAGGCTGACAGCAGGATCGAATCACCTGGAAACATACTATTGACCCGTGGGAGAGCCCTCAGAAAGGAAAGCAGGGGGGTGGTTTAAGACGAGTTTCAGGTCAAAAAAAAACTCAATGAACTCAATGACAGTGAAATGAGGTTGAGGGGGAAGAATGGTTTTAATCATTATGCTTTGAAACACACCCAAAGTAATGAGTGAAAACACTGACACGTAGACATTTTACTGTACACCTCCATGTGCCAGAAGACCAGATGGTATGCTTGAGGATAAAAAAAAAAAAAAAAAACTACGCAAATGATCATGAGGGGTAAATAAAGAAGGGGGTTACATGAATGGACGGAGAGAATTACTTACTTTCAAGTTCCTCTTTTTCAAAGTTTGTGTGAATGTTAGAGCTGGTTTTCCCCTGATCAACAACAGCTTCCTCATCATTGCCCTGAATAGAGAGAGAGCGATAAAGGAGGATGAATTTATGTCACACCAGAGTAAACAAACAATCCATGGCAACACGAGAGGGTGCCATTCCAGTTACTGCTGCCTGCGTCTGGCTATAATTGAAATTGTGCAAGAGTTTATACCATAAGTGGGCTTAAGACTTTTGTTTTTGACAATAGAAGAGAACAGGTCACAGAAGAAACAACTAGAGTTCATTTTGTGCCAAATTAACCAAAACTCTAACAAACATCTAACCTAAGATAATCAACTTTGGCATGGACTATTGCCCATCATGTATCTGGACTGTATGTGTAGATACTGACATAAACAGCCAAATTAAATAACAGCCAATTACAACAATTCTGAATATAATGAATATTTGGGATTTAATAGTTATCACAGCAATAATAATAATAATAATAATAATAATTATTATTATTATTATTATTATAATGATTTATTTAAAAATTTATTTGTGCATTGTTGTTATAATGATTTGTTGTAATGATCATGTACTGGTATCAAGAAGATGAAAAAAAGGTTTCTGCTATTTGGACAGTTACATTGAAGTATAAAAAAATGATAAATTGCCATCAGCTTCTTCAGGAAGTAAAAAAAACCAAACTATTTTTTTTAACCTGTGACCATAATAACACGTCTCTAAAATAAAACGTGCTTTGAAACTCTATTATCATCTAACAGCTGCTGTCTTTTGGCACCTGTCTTGAGTGCAGAGAGGCAGGATCTGAAACACGGCGGGGACACATTAAAGCGTGAGTCCTCTAAAAGTAATGATTATCTCCTGTGAAGTGAAGGGGACATGTCCCCCTTAAATAATAATAGTTTCTACACCCTTGCTTATCAATGCTCCATCAAGAGGTTCTAGGACACAGGACATTTCAATAATGTATAATTTTGTCTACGTCAGGGCTTAGACTAAACTTCTTTAAATGCATGCTGCAGATGTCCATTTCCAGGCTATAATACATCTCCTGCACAATATTTTCCAACCACTTGGGTTTAATAGGTTGAGTCACATTTGGAGACAATATACTGTAAATGAGTGACTATAATTGTTAGGCTGCCTACTCACTTTATACAAAGACAATGAGCTTTAATTGGGCCCAAACAAATTTAACTCCATGGGCACCATGATTATCGTCAAATGAGAAACATTTTCCACTTGCATCCTAAAGTACTCTTGGGACACAAGAGTGCACCAGACAGTGTGGTCCCGAATTTCCCAGGAGAAATCTGCATGTCTGTGAGAACATTTTGCTGGTTGCCGTTAAAGGAGCTGGTGAGTAAGAGATGGTGATTGTGCGACATTTTTCCAGATGCGACCCAGGGTATTCTCAGGACTACGCCTGAGTCCCTCTACTGCATATTTGTTTTTGTTCCCCAGACAATAATCCCAATTCCCACAATTCTCTACCATTGCTAATGTACAGGCAAAATCTCCAACAAGAACACTTCACAGATTGTATTTGATACAATAATAATATCATCATCATACAATAAGAAAACATGACTTTTCATTTCATGACTTGAATCCTTGCAAACTGTCTAAAGCCTAATGCACAGAATAATGTCAGAAGTTAATATGTAAATTTAAGCATATCTAAACTATTATGTAAAAATAATTTAGACAAATGAATCAAAATAACAAATAAACTAGTTGGTTGTTGGATGACTATTTGACTATCATTGCACATTCCAGCTCAGAACTATAAAACAAACAATATATGGAACTATGTCCTCTGGCAGCTGCATGAGAAGGATGACATAACCATACTCAGATCACATTCACAGCTATTCTTACCCCGAAACTATTTCAGGCCACATTTTTCTGAGCTCACTCAAAAGGAGTACAAGGTAAAAATAAATCAAGCCATAACCAACTGACATTTGCGTAATATATTGGCCATCATGGTTTAAGAAATATAGTACAATAGTACCAGGGCGGCTACATGCCCGGAAACATCCGTGAGATTAAAGGATTAGTTCACACCAAAATGAAAATTCTGTCATCACTCACCCTTATATCATCTCAAACCTTTAAGACCTTCAGAACACAAATTAAGATATTTTTGATGAAATTGGAGAGCAACATATTTCCAGCTCCAGAAACATAGTAAATACATCAGTAAAATAACCCATGTGACTTCAGTTTTGCAACGCGATGAGAACCCTAGGCTCATTTTCCTATTGTGTCATTCCAGCTGGAATCATCAAATGGTCCCCACCTGACCCCCTCAGATTTGTCTGAAAAAAATCTATGTGATGGATAATATGCCCAATAAATCATATACAAAATTTTAGATCTCTACTGTGCATACTTTTTTCACAAACAATCTGTAAAAAAAAAGTTTGTTTTGACATCCCAGTCTGAGTGACCATGTTCAGACTGAAATCTCTCCAGAACTAGTTGTGCCAGGTCCATGAAATTTTCTGGGCTAAGTGTCTTAGTCCAGAACTGCATGTATTACAACTCGCAGCATTGTTACTGAATTTACAGCTGAATGCTGGCCCTCTACTTTTCTTTGAAACGATTACTTTAAGGGTTTTCAGATGTCCATAGAAACCTTAATATTCAGTGTATAAGCATCAAACATGGTAAATGGTCTGATATGTACCATGTCTTTCACATAGGGCTGGGCGATATGGCAAAAAAAGCGATCACGATTTGAACTCGATTTTTAATCACGATTTTTTTTATCAGAAGACATCGCCCCCCCCCATATTTTTCTGGAATAAATTAGAAAGAAAACAAGTGATTCGTTTTTGTTTTTTTAACAAATAAAGCAAATAGCATGTTTTAACAAGAGCCTTATAGAAAATGCCACAACAAACAAGTAGTTTTGCGTTGTGATTACGCAATGACGTACGCAATGACGGACATTCACAACTACTCTAGTACCAGCTATTTTGAACTCATATGCCGAAATTAATGCTATAATGCAGCATTCCATTGTGCTCAGGACTCGGGGAATCCGACCTCCACCTAGGGAAAGTGCAATGGAACGGCCACTTAAGTTGGGGTGCAGACCGAGTCGGTTTGAATTATCCATAGGCATCCATATTTTTACCAACTGTTGCCAAATGGAACGCATTTATGACGGCATCAGGAGAACTGACTCGGATTCACAGACTACCGACATTCAATGGAATGCAACGTAAGTACCTAATCTTCCACCCAATCCAGTGACTAATACTTCCATTTTCATTGAGAAAGCAGGGCAATATGTTACTTGTGTGTATGACCAACAATGGTGGGTTGGTATCATCAGAGACATCTCTGGCACAGAGCAAGACATTCAAGTGCTTTTTTTGCATCCCCATGGCCCAGCTAGAGGCTACTTTTGGCCAAAAAGGGAAGATGTCTGTTGGGTGCCTCTCCAGCACACCATAATTAAAATTGATGTGCCAGTTACTTCCACTGGACGATGCTATGTCATTAAAGAAAATGAAACTGTGGATTCAGACACTTTCATGAACAACTTTCAGTAACTGTTATGTCACACATTTATTTGTCTTGGTGGTATACATTATTAAAGTGACTCATGTCTGGAAGTAAGTTTTTTGCATTTTGTATTTTTTTTCATGAGAGTAACATTAATAAATTGTTGAAATGCCCATTCCAAGTTGAATAGTAAAAGTGAACAATGCGATCAGTGACGAAACTCTGAGTTTTAAAAAAAAATTATTACAGAAAAATGAGGCAAAACCCCATCCTAATATTTTTTTATATTTTATCAATAACAATATGCTCTTTCAAAAAAACTAGATTTATGTTCACACCTGGTGTCATTCATGGGAAATATTACTTTTCCATTTTTGGACCTTAATATCTCAACATCCATCAGACTCTATTGTCTGATATGAAAGGATGTGAAAGACATGGTACATATCAAACCATTTACCAAGTTTGATGCTTATACGCTGAATATTAAGGTTTCTATGGACATCTGAAAACCCTTAAAGTAATCGTTTCAAAGAAAAGTAGAGGGCCAGCATTCAGGTGTAAATTCAGTAACAATGCTGCGAGTTGTAATTCATACAGTTCTGGACTAAGACACTTAGCCCAGAAAATGTCATGGACCTGGTTGAACATGGTCACTCAGACTGGGTTGCCAAAACAGGGTAAAAAACAAACTTTTTTGCAGATTTTTCGTCTGAAATTGTGTATATGATCTATTTGGCATATTACCCATCACAAAGAACTCTAAAACCAAGCCCACATCAAAATGAACTGCAGAGTGATACACCTTCATTTACAAATTATATCAGGAGTGCTAAGAGAGACATCTTTTAGACATCTTTCTTTAACAGCTTCGAATATAAAATTGATGAAACTGCACCATCACCAGCATTTAGTTTTCTTTACAGCACATTAGCAAAATGTGTCTGTTTGAAAGCATATTATTTTGGTTATTGGTGCTTCCAGGCTCTCTCTCTCAAGCACGCGAGGTTTAAAATATTAAAATCTCAAATTATTGATATGAAATATCCTATGACAAGAACAGAGTTTCTCTAATATCATGTATCGGTGATCTCACAAGCTGGCAATATGACGACATGAACAATGACGATATCCCCCAACACTACAACACATACACATGCTTTCCCACAAGCATAAGTAACGCGTATTACTTTCATGCATGCGCTTTCCCCATGATAGAAACGCTGATTACATTAAGTATTCTTGTAGTGTCGCAAAACTGAAGTCGTGCCACTGACGTCACATAGACTGTTACCAATGTATTTACTATGTTTCTGGACCTGGGAACATTTCAGTTGTGTGAGCGTGTTTATGCGTGTCAATTAAAGCAGCACATTAATAAAAAACTAACTTAGTGCATGATTAAACCTCTGGATTAAACCTCTGTTTTATGCCACAGGGGTGTGCAGTTATTTTTAAGGAGACACACAGCAAATGCAGTTCCAGACAGGACTTGATGAGACACAGACTATCGGAGCCTATCAGAATCAAGCATTCAGACAGACCATGGTATAAATATATATACATAGAAGTAGACTATATGCAGTGAGAGGAGTTTGTTCTCTTCTAATACATTCACAGTGTATAAAAAAAAGCAAGGTGGCCCTGTCCCGCCACAGGCCTCTGTCCAAGCTTTCCCAAGTGCCGTGGCATCAGATATCACCCCAAAGGTCAAAACGCAGCAAAGGGTACAATGTGGACTTAGACAGGCAAGGTGTCCTGAGACCACCGACACGCTTTCCTCTTTTCAATGAAACAGCAACAGATTTCACTTGTGTAGATTAGATTTCATTCCAAACATACGGTATTCCCAAGGCAATGTTTTGAAACAGAACGCGCTGAGCAAACACTAACACCAAGCCAAAGCATATTCAATGAGCTACATCGAATCTGAATCATGCTCCAAGCTGAAAAAAATAAATAAATAAATAAAATTTAGATACAAAACAATGAGCCCAAAAACATACCGAGAATTTCGTAGCTCCTCTGGTGGTCCTTAGATTCACAACATCTCCCCAGAAGTCCTGCATTATTCACAGACCCTGGGGAGGGACTTTAAACTTCGTCACTTGGAGAAAAATCAGACAGTACTTCAGACCCCAAGAGATTAAATGATAAAGTTCGGAAATATTGATCATTTAGCCAGCCCATAAAAACAATTAAAAAAAAAATTTAACAATCAAAGATCAACCTGAAGCGTTAAATCTTTTAGTTAAAATCAAAAAGCAGTGACAATCAGAATCTGTGGAAGAGGAAGTCTCCAAGCACTTCCTTAAAGCAGCAATCTGCAACCAGCAAGATCAGGAGCAAAAGCCTCTATGTCACACTGACTAGGAAGCAGAAGAGAGAGAGAATCCTGCAAGACGCTGCCAGTGTACACTTTTCATGCTGACGTCGAACGGGTCTCACTACTGGTTGCAAAGACCTAAACATGAGGTGTTATTTATATCAGAGTGTGAGGGTGTGTTGTTGTAAGCATGCATGTGTTTTTCCACGAGAAGGGGCGAGCGCTTGGGTTCACACAGCACTGGAGCTATACATGGCCTGAACACTGGGAAGCTGCCGGGACAGCATGCCATTGCCCTGAGGTGTTAAAGGACATTCAGGGTTTGAATTTAAAAAAGCAATATCACAGGCTACTACTAAAGCTAGGATAATCACATTATAATCAACAAATCCGTCTACACTGCACACTGAATCTCTTATTTACACAGTGTCTACGCCTTTTTGATTATTATGGGGGTGTTCTATTTTTGTTGTATTGCTTACAGTGTAAAGTATATTGGAGGTTACATCATCACTGCTAGCAAATGGTGTGACAAGTGTTAAATATAAAATCAAATTGCTTGGACTAATTTAAATGCCTCCTATTCAGCATTGCATTCCACTGGGTCATTACTGCATTGTCTACATTGCATTGTTTTTACAAACTCGACACCTTAAATGGATAGTTCACTTCAAAATTCTGCCATCATTTACTCACCCTCATGTTGTTTCAAACCTGTATAATAAATGTTGAACACAAAAGAAAATATTTTGAAGAATGTTGCCTTTTTAATAGTTTTTAATCGTTTCTGCTAGCCACTGACAATGGAAGTCAATGGCAGCGCCCCATGAAACCGTTTTACTTTTTCCTAAATTAATTTTTTTTTTAATTCAAATTCTGTTTTTTTATTTTTCCCCTTCATTTAATGGTTAAGTCAAATTGTATTAAAATCAAAAACTATGTGTAATTGACATAAGACTCATGAAACAGCAATTATTAAAATATTTTAAGGCCCTATGGAATATATATATATTTTTTTGTAAAACTTATTTTGACCAAAAATGTATATAATTTGTTATTATTTAATTTCTTTCTTTTTTTTTTTTTTTTCTCAGAAAAACTGTGTTGTGGGTTTACATTTTTATGCAAAATAAATTCTGATAAATAATAACAAAAACTTCCTAGAAAAATAATTTGTATTTAAAATAATATTTATTCAGTTGATATTTACAATATTTAGAATTTTACATCGTTGTCAAAATTATTGCAATATTATTGCTAATATTCGATATATCACCCAGCCCTAATAGCAACCGTAAAAAAGTCTAGCAAAATGTTGTGATTTCAAATGTGATAAACAGTAGCATTGTGTACATGAAAAGTTTGTTCTAAGCAAGCACACTGATACTATGCTCATGAAGAGAAAGAACGTACACCTGTTGCCCCTGACAATGGAGTAACCTTTGTGGGAAGTCCATACCATTCAGCCAGTTAATGCCTGTAATTCAATCTGAGAAGCTACGCCGTATGTATAAATGGAGCGGGTTTAAGCAAAGAATAATAAAATTAAAAAGTCCCATTCTAATCTACTGTAGGAAGAACCATATGTGTCTAAAAAAAGGGTGAATGCTTTAAGAACTGAATATTAATAAGCCAGGATTAGGTTCAAAAACAACATTTATGTAATTTTTATTAACGTACCTTAGAAAAAACATTACTAGTGAGCATCTTGAGATAAACCTAAGGCACTGATTAATTTTTAAGATCAGCCAGTGTAAGTTTCTTTCAGTTAAGACAGCTCAGACTCACACTTAAGTCTGGGACTAGGTTTAAGGCTTGTCTGTGAAACCAGGGAATAGCATTTGGGTTTAGTGTACTTGACCTACTTTCTATTTATTATTGAAAAATGTGGAATGACATTCCACCTTATAAAGTAAATTTGTTTATAACCTGATTTTGCAATTCTGTCCACATTTTCCACATTGCAGGTCTCTAAATTACAGACACATAAATCACAGCTGTGTAAAACTCACTCCTACTTCATTCAGATTCAAATACTGCTATCCTGCAAGCACAATAAAAAAAATAAAAATAAATTAAGATCATATAGGAACTCACTTTCCAATAATGATGTTACATGAAACTTTGTAATGGCCATGCCATCAGCTAAAATCATACAAGTTACATACCAATGCATAATCAGTAAATCACATTATGTCTCTTATAAATAAGCGAATAGTCATGGTAATCCAGGATCACACTTAAGCAGGTTTTAGAATCATGGCAATTCAATTCAAAAAAATAAAAGGTTGTACAAACAAGGTGACAGGAAACACATGAAAAAAGGAGACTGGAAAACAACAAAAGAGATGTTTGTAGAACTGATGGTGTGTTTTAGAGAAATGTTTACAGTGCTTTATTTTCAATGTGTGTGTGTTTGTGTATGAACACAGTCTGGTCTGTGATTTTCTAATTTTACATTTCTGAATATTTTAGTATTTACTGTAATAGTTTGATGGATGAAGCAGTGTGTTGAAGGAGCTTGTAATGATGCTGAATGACAGTCATACACAAGCCAGTGAGGTTTGCATAGGAATATCTTTTCCTTATTTGGTTGTGGCCTGGCCCGTTACACAAAACTAAGCGTTGTAAATCTAATGCAACTATTAATGAATACAATACTGAGGTGACATTTACTAATCTAAATCACTTTCTCAGATAAGCTCATAAAAACACACTAATATTAAGCTTCGGAAAACAGACTTTGCACTGCTGAACAGTCTCAATCCCTTATCTAAGATTAACAAAATGTTTTTTGATGCAAAACACACACCTCAAAACCCACTTCTGAAGAAATGCTTTGACTTTTTACATCTGATCAGATATTTTGATCGCCACATTTTGTGCTCATTTATGAAATATTTTGCCGCTATAAATGCATTCAAGTAATGCATTATGAAAGGTAACATTTACTTTTGTAAATCATTTTCAGATAAGATCATAAAAACATAAAATAGATTAAGCGAATACAAATAGTCTACAAAAAATCTAATACCAAGCAAACATACTTTGCACTGCTGAACAATCCCTCATCTAACATTAATAAAATATATTTTACAACACAACACAAATGCACAACAAAATAAAGGCTTTAACTATTTATTTGTTTTATTTTTTACATCTAATCAGAGATTCTGTCTTTTTTTTTTAAATACATAAATATCCCACTCATGCTCATTTATTAAATAATTTGGTTAACTACTATGGTTCTGAGCTCATTTATAAAATATTGTGCACCCATTTCTGAAAAATAAAACTGACTTAACGCACTATTGTAAATCATTTTCTCAGATAAAATAATAAAAACTAAATTAATTAAGCTAATATTAATCATTGGCAAACAGACTTTGCAATGCTGAACAGTTTTAAACCCTCATCTAAGATTACTGATATTTGACTAATATTTTATGATGCAAAAAATTGCACAACAAAACCAACCTCTGAATAAATGTTGACTAGTGGTTTCAGAAGGCCTAGTACTTCGGTACGAAGTTGGTACAAAAGAAAAAATGTAAATGTCACAGTTCCAGTGGTACTCAGTAATCTGTCAACCCAGTTCTTGACGCATACGGTCCTTTGATTTCCGCAATTCCGAGTCTCTGAATCCTGTTTTATTTAAAAGGTGCCATAGAATGCATTGAGAGAATATTTTAAATTGTTCTCTGATATGTACATAGAAGGTATGTAGCTT
>JAUMHQ010000076.1:17427161-17447925 GCA_032361165.1 Enteromius paludinosus
GCTCGCATCCGGCTGCTGTCCTTATTTAGCTTTTTTGGGGGGCATGAAAGGACCGAGCCGGACGCCGAGCTCTAGCCCTAGCTTGGGTTCAAGCATCTAGGGTTCGGTGTCCGCCGTCTTCCCGGCTCGTCCCCCGGACAGTACGCCACATATGCTAAACTTTATCCTTCTTGATTATGAGGAAGCGCAAACTCTTGAACTGGGCCGAGTTGGGAGTTTGTAGAGTTAAAGCTCTAGGAGGAGATACATTTAGAAATTTTAGATAGATAGATAGATAGATAGATAGATAGATCGATCGAGGCAGAGTTGGGAGTTTGTAGAGTTAAAGCTCTAGGAGGAGATAGATAGATTAGTTAGAAATAGTCAGATGATAGAAATAGATAGAAATAGATAGAAATAATTAGTTTAAGTAGTAGATCAGTAAGTTAAAAATAATAATATATTAAGTATATTAGAATAAGTTTAATCTTAGCAAAATGTATTAAGATAAATATATTAAGATATTTAAACTTACTCAACCATTACTTTTATTTTCTGAAAACAAATAAAGACATTTTAAAAGAAAGAGAAAAAATATATATTTCTATCCTTCAACTGAATGTCTATTCATTCAAAACTTCAGACAGTTGATCATATAAAGCAATCATGTGTCTTCAGAAGACTTGAGCTGCTTTTGGGACAGACCATTCTCATTGCTTGACCGTTTTATTCTGGCCCGAGCTGATACGGATGTGTTTAAATTTTTTCACTGTTGGACTGTTAACAGTATGTGCTGCTGTGAGAACAAATGTGTTGTTTTGCAAGACTTAAGATGCGGTTCCAGATGTAAATAAATGAAATATTTCTTAAATTTTTTTTTTTTTTACTATTACCTTGTTTGCTTTAATGAAATCGCATGCTTGTCCAGAGAAACGGTTGGTTAGGCAAAAGACAAGCGACCAATCCTGAGCAGCGACATCACTACAGCTGTATAATCAGACCATACCTAACCAAGTTCAAGTAGAAATATAACTAAAACTGTTTCCTACATTCAAAGAACAGTTTGGCCCATTTTGGTGGAACAAGTTATATAATCAACATCTTAATGCAACCATCTCAGTGATATAACAGCAAAAACAAAGCTGATATTCCCACATTTATGTATTCGTTTAATGATTCGTTTAACTATGAGTACTTACACAGGTTGGTTGTAGAAGTATCTGAGGTAGTCACAAAGTAAAACAGGTAGGTCTCTGATGGGTGTGCAGTTTTGTCAAATCTGGGCTCTAGAAGTAAACAAAGATACAGGTAAGGTTTAAAACAAAACAAAAAAGTACAAATATTAGTCAAAGCTCCAGATAAGTCATCATTGTTTATTTTACAATATTCAGTATAATTCAAGTAGCAATATACATTTTAGGGGTTGCAGGACGTGATATATCCTCTTAAATCCTCTTAAAAAAGCTATTAAAGCATCACATTGTTATAAAATTATAACTGGAACACTGCAAAATTTTACTGTTGGCCTAAATAATTAACTCTATTATAAAAAAAAATCTTTCAGTGGCTCCTAAATATTGACTTTAAAACCTGCTGAAAGCTCATCTTGGTGACTTTTGGCATGTTCTTGAGTTATACTTCGGAATGTCCATACACACACACGCACAAATTTTTAAGCTTACCTTATTATTTTGGTGTAGAAATCAGTCTTCATCCAGTGGCAGTCGGTCTTCTTCTTCAAGGAATTCAGTATAATCTCGGCGTCAGTGCGCAAATTCAAAATGTTGCTTGCTCGCATGCCCCGTTTTATTTTCTTGCACATTATCAACACATTAGCGCACGGCTGCCCCCCCACTGGTGAATTAATGTTATTAGTTTTTCGAGGCGACCTCAATATTAAGGCTTACTCACAGCAGCAAGTAGTCAATTTACTCGTCAAAAATGTTCTGTAACTCAACGAATCCTAGTATAACAAGTAAAGGTAACTAAGTACATATAAGCAAGGTATACTATTGAATTTTACAGTGAAGGAACATACATTTTATGTGTGTAAAAAAACATACTATATATATTTTTCAAGCATCACAAATGCAACATATATTTACCATATATTGGAAATATATTTTGGCCAGAAAAAAAATATTTTTGTACCGTATGGGAACATTAGCCAGCTCCCTTTAACATGTTTATGAAACTTCAGCCCAATACCTTTCATTGCAAAAGTAGTTTAGTGGAAGGAAATGGGCTTTCCAGTTTCGAACCGCATCCATTTTCTGCTGGATAATATGCAATATTTATGTTAATAGTAATAATGTTCTGGAAATAAAAGGTTGTTTGTTTTAAAAACAATATAAGATAATGAGGCATTTCATTGAAATAATAAGAAAAATGTGAAGTAATAGTAAAAGACCTCTCCAATGCAAGGTGGCCTCGTCATAAAGGGGACTAACCTATATAGGCTTCGCCTCTGCTGCCCCAGCCCACCCAAGCAACCTACAGCCAGCCACCAGTGGCCAGTCCAAAATGAATACCGGCCCCATTCAGCACCTACCCGTATCATTTTATTCCTCCACCAAAGCTCACTCTAATTCTTTTTTGCTGGGCCACTGCATGCATGGCAAACAAATCAGATCGCTGACACTCTCCCTTGTTTCAGGGAGAGGCTCACTCAACGCCGGCTCCTTGCTATTCTCAACTCATATTCCCCTAAGCCACCCTCTGGGAACTCTTTTCGAAGCCTCTCTAGATTCAATCCTGCTAGCAGTTTTCCCCAACAACAATCTTACCTCACAGCCTGAAAGTTTTCCAAGCTTTACATTTCCTAACATCCTCTTTCCCGGCTAACAATCACCTCCTATATTTCCTTTCTCAAACTCTGAAAAAGCCTTCGCCCAGCCCAGGCCTACAGCTAATTTCTCTTCTCTTTCCTACAATCCTCCATCCAGCTCCAGAGGGCTTCCGGTCCTTTTGACATTATGGTAGATAATGTATACCTGATAACTTCAGGTAACTGATGCATGTGAAAGTGGCTGCACAAGTAAAGATAGATCATGCGTTGAGTCGAGAGAGCAATAAAATAGTATTTTTTTTGTGGGACAATCGCTCTCTTTTTGTAATTAAAAAATAAATTGCCCTTAGCATTTGCCTATTTCTCCTATGCCCAGGACCGGCCCTGGAAACGACATTATGATAACCAGATCTGCAGTATTATTCAAACAAATGTCTTTCCCAAGAGAAAAATTCACTGTCATAACTTACTGTGCCGCACAGACTCTCCAAAGTTTTGCTTTAGCATTTAGCACAATTTAGCATTGTTTTTCTTTCCTGTCCACAAGCGCAAACTTTAAACATACCAGCTGAAAACCACCGATATGAAATAAACTGGTGACTCATTTATTCAAAGGAATTAAAAAGCACAACAGCATTTTGTTTTAGATAATTTATTACTTTTTAAAATTATTTGGTTTACTACATTTGACCTGTGTATCACACTAAACATACAAAATAACAAGAAATATTTAATCCATAATCCATTAAATGATGAATTGATAGTTTAACTGTGACCCTTCTATGTGAATGGAGAGCAGAACACCGGAGTACAGCTCAAACTACCCAACGACAGTGTAGCACAGACGGAGGTCCATTGTGTACAGCACCTAAAACACCCTTTACACTATTAACATCTTTTCAGGTACACAATTTCAACTCATTTAAATGGATGTTTTTGTAAATATTGGAGATACTTAGATACAAACATATTTAGAAACAAATTAAACTCCCGGCTATCTCGCTTGTGTGTTAAATGAAAAGAGGAGAATCACTAAAATCAATGAATACACAGCAAAGTGCCAAGAATCTCCTAATCGCATCAAGATGACAAAGGGCTAGGTAATCAGATATCTGGATTTCGGTCCGTCGGTTTAACAGGCGTCGCGGTTGGGTTTTATCACAATCATTTTCAGGAAGATTGCTATAGCCATTGAGCTCCGGCTGCTCATGTATTATTTCCTACAAACGTCCTGGAACACAAAAGCTACCGTCAAAGTGAAATTGCACCACCAACAATTCGGTACTAAACATTAAAATTCGTCTCAATAAAAATAAAAAAACAACAAGAATAAAACCCTACAAGCATAAAAAAATATTTCCTCTTTTTGTTTTCATGATACATTTCAAGTACACTGAGTTTAATTCACATCAAGTTTAGAACATCTCAAAGCAGAAGCACTATATTCACTCACATCATAAGCTTGAGTTGAACTATGTGTTTGACACGGACACACTGTGCACTGCAGCTCTTTAGGGAAATTCATTCTCATGTATTTTGTGAAGAGATTCCTCCTCTGAATGTAAACTGAGCTCCCAGCTCGTCTTGAACTACATTTACTGCAGCATGTTACCACAGACACACGTCCAAGTGATTGTTCACATTCACAATAATAATATGAAATCAGTGCTGAGGCAGCACAGAATATTGCACGTTCAAACGCTTGAGACACAATTGTACTCTGTACAGTATGTACACAATATCTGTGCTCTGTGTCTCCAGAGGGAGTGTGCGTTAGGTGAGGGGTTTCTATCTCCCCTCTCCACTGAGTCGGGTCAGGGTTGATCTGTGTAGTTTTGGATGGGCTTTGTAGAGTTTCTTTGGGATTTTGAGTTTCAAGAATTGCACTTCACTTATTTTGTATCACTTACAAGAGTTTAAGAAAGATAAACGACCCATCCAAAAGCCTTGAAACATGCATTATGTTTAACTGGTACAAATTGTTTTTAGTTATATAGCCTAGCTTTTTTTTAATGCTTTTATGTTAATTGATTCCTGTAATATTTTACTGCACTTTCATAATGCAATAAAACGTTCTTGAGAAATGTGTTCAGGAATATTTAGCAGTCAGTCGTCTCCAGTACTTCCTAGTGTCCATCCTGTGGAAAAAAATCAGGTTGCCATTGCCAAATTAAAAGTCAAGGACCCATGGATAACAATTCAGAACCTTCGGTGAAAAACAAACTTTTAGAATTAAATATTGCATTAAAGAGACTTGAGCACTATTATTTACAAGTAAATGATCACCTTTATATTAAATTTTAATAAAACTACTTGAATTAGCTGTACTGTAATGGCTGACAAAATACATTTTAGAGTTTTGAACTTTGCTTGATGCTGTTACCAAAGGAAAACAGATGGATGTGCATTTTCTCAAGAAAATTAAGAGGATTAACCCAATTATTCCACAGGATCATCACAGAACAAAAATAGCGAAAATTGTACTTTAAGGGTTACAACAGATTGTGTATCCACAATCTGTACCTTGTTTACCCAAAAAAGATGCATTGTAGTGCCTTAAGACGTATTATTTATTCTAAGGTACGAATATGCATCTTTCAGGGGTAGATAAAGTACACATTTGTCTCTTTAAGGGTGCCCCTAAAGGTACAATTTGGGCATATTTGTTTTCAGACAGTGCACAACATTAAGAAGGCTGATCACCATAACAGCGCTAATACTTAGAGAAACCTGTAGAATACAAAATTTGTGAGGCTTCATCTGAGGGTTGCAGCAATTTCAAATACTAACAGCACTTCCACTGATACTAATGCATCTTCAAGCATTCCTGATGATCGAGGAATCCCAAATAACGTTTGAATGGTTTCCAAATTTGGAATAACTGATCGCTTTTATGATCTTGAGTGACTCATTTTCACTTTCATTGTCTGCATTTGAAGATGTTTTTTTATCCAAAATGCATATTTTGATGTATGTTCTACGTTCTGAAGGTGCTGAACGGGACCGGAGCATGTTTGCCTCAAGGATGATGTAGATGAACCCGGTAATGAAAACTCTTGGCCAGCACTGACTCTCTCTCATTCTTCTTCCCTCTTATGCTCTCAATCTCCATTCATCTCCATCACCTTTTCTGTGAGGATTTCCCGGAAGGTCGAAAGCTGCTTCATCTGCTCCGTCTGCATCGAGTGTCGTCTCATCAGTTTCTTCTTCATCTTGAAGTCTGGTCCACGCTTTGGTGACGATGGCGCAACTGGCAGCAGGATCTTGCTCCCTGAGTGAACGGGAGAAGTAGGCTTTCCGTTTGCACGGATATCAGGAATGGGTCGCTGAGGGTTGACGTTGAGAGGAGGAAGGAATCCAGGTCTTGTGTGGGAGATGTGGTCCAAAAGGAGAGTGCCTGATCCCCGCCGTTCCAACAGCCCTGTTGGACGCCGCCGCATTGTCATAGGAGACACAGAGTTGGGAATGCTCTCCAGAGACTCTCGAGAAGAGCTGGTGAGCAGCGACAAGGGAGAGGCATTGTATTTGCGGCGCTCCACTGAGACACGTCCAGAATCCGGAGATCCAGGGATGGAGGAAGGGAACAGGTGGGTGTCTGACTCATAGTGTTCCATGCGGGTGAGTTTGGGGTGTGGTAAGCCACGGATTCCTGTCGGTGCCTGGGCCACACTGTCCTGAGTCTCAGGGGCCGTGTTTCGACGATACAGTGACTGGTGCTGATTGACTTTATCCGCCCAGGAAGAGCCACACAGTGCTGCACAGTCTTCCGAACATGACCGGTCCATCAGCTTTGGAGAAGATGGGTCATGGGTCTCTATACTGTGCCTTCGGGACAGGAGAGGTCTGCCCGGACCAGAAACTGTTATCCCATTCATCTCCGAGACCAACTTGTCCTCCTCAGCTAAATCGCACTCTATCCGCTCTGCTCTTTCAGCAAGTACTGAAGGAGCCACCAGACCCCATGGCTCAGAGTTCAGTCTTTTCAGAAGCTTACGGGGTGGTGGTCTCCTCTCCCCTTGTGGTCTGCTGGAGGGTAGTGGGAGTGCTGAATTCACAGCAAAGCTGAAGATACCTTCCTCCTCCTCACCAGGGGCAGAGCCAGCGGTATGGATCTCTACCTCAGATGGAGACATGCAAGCAGGGGAAAGCTTGTCTACTATACCGGGAGATGGTGGGGAGTTCAGGTATTGTTTGGTCTTTTTAGTGCCAGAGGGAGATGTATCGGTGGTAATGATGATGACCTCTTTCCCTTTGGCTTTGCAGGCATCCAGCAGGACCTGGAGAGTGTCCCTGTCGCCCCTATTGATGGCGTGTACGAGTGCAGAGGCCCCGGAATAGTCTTTTAAGCTGGGATCAGCGCCATTTTCCAGCAGCAGCGACACCACCTCTTTGCCTGCTTGTTCTGCACACGCATGCATCAGGGCGGTCCGACCCGATTTGTCAGGGATATTTGGGTCCGCTCCCTTCTCAAGCAGGTACCTCACCATTCTCTGCCTGGTCTGAGGATCATCGTATCCTGCCAGACAGGCCGCTATGACCGGCGTCTCCCCTCGCTCATTGCCTTCATTAATATAGGCTCCACCCTCCAGGAGGAGGCGAGCGAGACGGAGTTTGCCCTGGAACACTGCTTTCAGAAGGGCATTGCCCTCCGTGTGCAAGGCCCCTCCATCACCCATGATTATTCACTCTCCACCCCTCTAGAAGCCCAGAATCCCCCACCCCTCTCCTCCTCCAGCCTCAGCAATGTCGGGACATCCCGGCTCAGATTCTAGTGAACCTGGAACGAAAAGAAATACAAATGTTGGGGTTGTTTGGCATTTGAATATTGCAAAAGAACACTTTCAACTCCAAAATCACAGACACTGGTCTGAAAACAAGATTCCACAAAATTCAGAACTAAAGAACTGGCTTCTTTTCAGTTAATGGGGAATTAATCTATCGATCCATCCATCCTCCCATCCATCCAACCAACCAACCAACCAACGATTGAAATGAGGCTTTGTGAAGCTGTCACACACAAAATATTTACATGTTTATATTCATATTTGTATGTGATTTACTGTATATGTACAGTACATATATGAACGTGTATTTATGTAAACATATACAGTAAATTTGCAAAGTGCACACATTATGTATTATGTAAACATGAACTTTAATTTGGATTCTATTAATCATGATTAATCTATTTGACAGCCCTAATTCAAAATCTGCAAATCTGAATTGGAATTTATTTCTCTATACAGTAATATAGAATTCTTTATACAGCTCTCAGATCAATCAAACAAAGTCTGAAATTACATTATTTTAATCAGACTTGAATCAGACTATATCATTAGTAACACCCAATGCATTAAATTTTGTTAATGTATGAAGCCTTATGGTAAAGTGTTGCTGTCTACTCAGTTGTGTTCTGAACACTATGTCCTGTGGGCTCACACTTAGTACAACCCTGTACACTTTAACACAATCTCCTTTCCATCTTCTCTATAATGAAGGCAGGAGAGGGATGATAATGATAGTTCAGTAAAGAAAATAAATGTGAATTCCTGAGTGGCGCAAAGAGCATAAAGACATGTGACAAGCTCAGTCAGCACTGTACACATCTTACACACAGATACCAGGTATTTACTAACACAGAAATTATGTTCTTTCGGATGTATTGCAAGGTATGCAAAATAAACCATATTTCCAATGGTCAACAATTGTTCTCGACAATATGGGACGTTTTTTTGGATGGTGTGAGCTGGTGATAGTGTGAGAGATGGTCGTACTTTTAATCTTACTTTATACATCAGAAACCTTCCCATTGTGCTATGTATGAGCTTCATGGAATGTGAGCCGTCAGACCATTACACTAACTATCTTGGTAAGATGATTAGCGCAAGCGACAGGGTGTGTGGCAGAAGGGCATCCAGTCCAATAACAGCATAATTAATATGCCTTCAAGCAGCCTTAGAAATCAGCTTCAACCTATTTGAAATTCAATGAGCCCAAAGTCACATAGCATATTGATATAGGCACTGTGAGGCTGAAGTCCCGCCTCTTCTCAAACAGAAACTGATCAATGAGCTACACAAATGAGGAGGAAAGGAGGATGAAATTGGTTTGACTACATGTTGTGGTCGATCATGTAATGTCAAGGAGGTTTGTCAGGGAGTGTCAGCTATGGATGTTGGTGACATTAAGTGACTTACCTGAGGTCTGTGGGGGAAAGGAGAAACTAATTGCACATTGTCAAAAACTAAAATGTTGTACTGGATTTTCTTGCTATTTATGCTCTTATTCCTTCAGTCTGATTAATTGAAGACACAGAGACTCTTACTCTTCCATATATAATTTGTTTGATTTATTCCTAGCTGCCTTCCTCTTGCTGTGCTCCTGAGCTTTGGTGATATAATGCAGAGATGTACTGGGACTAAAAAAAGCACAGGACCTGTGCTAACCCAGGACAACACATAACAGATAACAACCCACTGTATGTACGTTTAAATGCATGCGGTCAGTAAATTTAGCTGTTGTTAAGGATTCAAAAATTACAGTGTGGCCAATTATAATTTTTTTAATAAAAAAGACTGGAGTAATGATGCTGAAGATACAGATTTGCATTAATACAATACTATTTTGGATCAAAAAAATGCAGCTTAGAAAATCATACGAGACTTCTTTCTAAAACATTAAAGAAAGAAAGACAAAAAAACCCTTTAAACAGTAATGTATATTCTGAACATTCGTATATACACTGAAACTCACAGTGCTTTGATATCACTGTAAAAAAACAGCAGCTGTGGTTGCCTGAATTCGACTGTAAGAAAACGCGGCAACAACATTTTAGGATTTACAGTTTTAACTTAAATTTACAGTTAAATACTGTAATTTCACTAACTGCTATAATGTTAATATATCAGCCTATTAAAGTACTGAAATCTGCTTTGTATCTTTGAAATACAACGATAACCACAAAAGCAGGTGGTCACATGATAAACCAAAGCCCATCACAAGCAGCTTAAATAATAACATATTTATAGATGCAAAGTGTCATTCACACAAACAATAAATACCATCAGGCTTATTAAACTGAAATATGCAATGAACATTAATTAAACAACATTAGACGTAACATACTGAGTTATTTCAGAGAAAAAACATAAAATTCAAATAAAATTGAAATGCAATGCAGGGGAATGCCAGTTAAATTTTTTTCTCTGTAGATTTTACAGGAACTTACCATTAACCATTTAATATGTTTTTACTGTAGCATTTTCACAGTTTTTTAAAATCACACTGTAAAAATCACTGTTTTACAGTGTAGGCTTTAAATAAATTATATATAAAACAGCACAATTTTTTTTTAAATTACATTAATTAATGTGACTTGTGTAGCATGGTGTCCTAACCATATGTTCAGTCTAGAAAATGATGCCTTCTGTGCTGCACCACCGCTTTACTAAACATTACCTATATCACCACCAGCATATGCCAGGATCTGTGGCTTAAAAGAGATGGCCTACAGATGGAAAAACCTATTTTTCCTTTAAACCTTCCTTTATCTTTTTATTTCATATTTAACTTGGCTTCAACATCCCCCAAATCAACCAGCCCCCAGAAGAGACTGGGATGCTCCCTATAGTCTATCTCTGGCAATATGAAGAACATAGGGACGTCAAGAGTGTGTACAAGCTGTGCAGAATTCACATGCTCCTGCATCACTCCAACACACCCACAGACCCCAAGCTCCTCCTGCCCGCCTTCTTAAGGAAATCTCTGTGATTTCCGAGCCAGCTAAGCCCAGGAAAGCAAGATGAATGCTGTTTTTGCATACTGATTAAGGGAGGTGGAGAGGAACAGAGAGAAATGAACTGTTCTTTGAAAGTGTAATGGCAAAAAAAAAATCCGTCTTTAAGAGACTGGGGTCTCAGGGATTCGAGACGGCAAGGTTAATCTCCTGTCTCACATACACGGGGCAGCATGCATGACTCATCTCCATGATAGACTCGCTGGATGTGGCAGGCATCGTCTCTCAGGAGATCAGCCCGCTCAAACCCACAGGCGTCCTTACATGTATCCTGACCTGACATGAACATTGTGACCAGCCTGTTTTAAACGCTCCAGCGAGAATTAAGGGGAAAAGAGAGGAAAATAAAATCTGTCGTCATTTCGGATACATTTACATGACAGTGATGCACTAAAAATAGAAAGCTTTTCCTTTGCGTTTTTAAAAAGGTTAGATGACAACACAATCCCTCAATGACTCTATTATGCACGCCAGGCCAGCAACTGGCGATGTCTGTTTTTAGTGTTAAATTCCTCATTTACAACCTTCTATCGTAAAACATACTTTACCCTTTTTTTCATCCACACCATGAAAATAAGATTCTATATAGTTTAGTTTTTTCTTTACATTTTTTTCCAGCACACAAAAAATCATATTGGTTTGGAACTACATAAGGGTGAGTAAATGATGATGCATTTTAATTTGTGAGTCAACTATCCCTTAAATGACATCAGCCAGGGCCTTTTTTCTAGTTCATTGTTATCTGTTTCTATGCTGAAGAAAAAAACACATTGGCTCTGAGACAAAATGGCTTATGCTCAAAAGCTGTTTTGGATAAAAGCATCTGCTAAATGCACAAACGTAAATGTTAATGTCAAGACCTTTATTTTGAAGTTGAAAAAGATTTTTTAAGGATGGAGGAAGTGACCTAATACTAGGAATTAGTGCTCTGCATTTAACCCACCCAAGTGCACACACACAGCAGTGATCAACCACGCACACACCGTGAACACACACCCAGAGCAGCGCCCGCGAGCAGTTGGGGGGGGGGAACGGTGCCTTGCTCAAGGGTCTCACCTTAGTCTTGGTATTGAAGCGCTGGATATTCACTAACTCCACCCACAATCCCTGCCGGACCTGGGACTCGAACCCACAACCTTTGGGTTACAGGTCCAACTCTCTATCCATTAGGCCACGTACAGATATGTGTGTGCACGCAGCTATTTGCAATTCTGCTTTAACATCTGTGTTTTCTAAATAATAAATTGTATTCTATTGCAATTTGCATACTTTATAGATACTCTAGAACCACAGGGGTAACTTATACACAGACTGATTAAACAAGCAACACCTGGTACAATACAGGGAGGGACTGTAAACATTACATTGCTTATGTTGCATTGAAGGTATAAATTTGATCAGTTTTGTCCCCACAAAACAAGCGTAAAAGTACTTCAAAATATAGGTCTTGGTGCTTGAAAAAGAAAAAAAACATTACCGATGTCTGGTTCTTCAGTTGTGTAACTGCAAAATGGATGTTATGTCACACACGACATATAGAAGATGCTATACTTCTTCCACTCTTTTTCAATTCATGCAAGTGGACAAACAACTGTCATCATCTTTCAATCATGTCAACATTTCTGTGGCTTTGTTCAAACTAGCAGTCTTTCTGACTCCAGATCTCTTTCATTTATGTACTACAAAATACATGTAATAATAATTTTTACAACCAAATGAGTAAGACTAAAGACTTATGGACATAATTATGAAAGTACATATTGGACCTCAATTGGACTTTACATTATTTTTCATAATTTTTTTTAAATAAAGGTTCAAAAATGATGCAATAGAAGAAATATTTTTGTATTTTTAAATGATCAGTTCATAAAAGAACATATTTTACTACTGTGAAGAACATTTTAATAACCTAAAGAATCTTTTTCCACTAAAAGTACCTTTTGTGCAATGGCAGAGTTCTATTAAAGGTGCTTCGTGCCAATATTGATGAACCTTTATATTTAAGAATGCACACACAACTGTATCTGAATTTACTCAGGATAAATATTTTATGCTTAATAAACAGGGAGAAAAGAAAAAGGTTATTTAATGACTAATATGATATATCATGCATCCCTGTGAGCTTCCATAATTGATTCTCTTATTTCCCTGTTTTTAATTGTGAAGCTGCTTTGACAATCTTTGTATAAAGTGCTACAGGAATGAAGGTGACTTTTCTTTTGCATCTGTTATGTATTGAAGGATGTCAAGATGACCAGTCAATATTTGGCATATGTTTAAATACATCAGATATTGCCTTCGCTGCTTGCACAAGCTCATTCCATTTTAATCATTTGAAAATGACAGACTAGCAGACAGCTTTCAAGATTGAATCTGATAGATGAATCGGATTTGTGCCATCTGAACAAAGCCTTTGCTCTTTCCAGCATTCCCTATAGATCTTTGAGTGTGTACAGATCAGTGTTGTGGAGAGTCGCTCGACATGAACGAAATAAACTTGCCAATTTAGCAGCACGTTGAAGAGCGCTTGCAGAGGGTCTGGGATTCAGGCGACGTACTGCGCTGTCTTGTTGGGACAAATCGTATCTAATTCTCTATGCTCTCCTGACAGATGATGGAAATGAATATCATGTCTTCATTCTCACGCCTCTGAGAGCCCCCACCCCTTGCTTTCTGTTTTTTATGTAACAGCAGTGTGTGTGTGTGTGTGAGATTCAAGGCTGTCTACGAGGTTGCGCGAGCGGGTCCATGACCAGAAGGGGCTGTGCAGTCAAGCGTTCTCGGCCCACCAAGAGCGCCGTGGTGCCTTTGAGCAACTATTTGCCTCATTAGATCACACGGATCGAGGCAGGTGCAATCACTTTTACAGCAGCTGAGAGAACAGCATCCATCAGCGGTGCACCGATGACCCTTTGACCCAGTCGCATCAGAACTGCTGAGGCAATTCATCACTCATATTGGCAGCTTCAAAGAGAACCGTCCTGCAGAGGGCCAATTAGATTATCTCTTTCATATTAAATGTCCTAAGTGTTGCTGACACGTCTTCTGAACTGCTGTGTGTTTAATCCGTATTGTTTATGGTGGCATGTTTAGGTCCTGCTGCCATTCTCAATGCCACACATATTGTGGCAAGTTTGTTTTTCTCCTACACTTGGTGTGTAATGAGATGAATGACAACAAATCCACTTGACACGACTAAACAGCGTGTTTAGTGAATTTTCCTCCAATTCGATAGCAATCTGTGTGTCTCCTTTCACATAACTGCACACAACTGCATACGGATGCATTCTCTGTCCTCAAACTGTAGATGTCAGTAATAAAAAATGGTTTTACGCAGACATAAAAAGCAACTTTATGTGATCAATGCAGAAATCTGATTATTTTTATACTGTCCAGCATATACTGTCTTGCATGTAGGATCATTACTTACCTTTTTCCATTGTGATATTTTTTAGGACAAATAACCATCTGATTCTGTCTCTCTTACTGTTCTAGTTATTTTTTCTTGATACTGTAAAATACCATTTTTGTTCTGTCATACAGTAAAAAATAATGTCACGCAGTGCATTTTATAAAGAATAAAGTTAAATCACTTTTATTTTAAAAAAGGATAGTAAACAAATAACCTATGATTAATAAATAGTTACATTCATCATTAGTAAAAAAAATCATAAT
The DNA here is from genome assembly GCA_032361165.1 of Enteromius paludinosus. Classification (NCBI taxonomy): domain Eukaryota; kingdom Metazoa; phylum Chordata; class Actinopteri; order Cypriniformes; family Cyprinidae; genus Enteromius; species Enteromius paludinosus. The sequence goes on from JAUMHQ010000076.1 coordinate 17,441,399, forward strand.
TTGTCTTTACTGTAATGTAGCATGTTTAAAAATTTTTATACAATGTTTTTTAAAGCGTCAATTATTTTATTTAAAAACCAAATCATGCAAAACATTATCTAATAGCATGATGAATAAACACTTATGGCAGTAATTATTAAGTATTTTAGGTAAGAAAATAAATAATTTCCTATTCATTTTATTTTATTCAATTTTTTTTATGCAAAACGCAATTTCTTTTGTGGAGTGAAGTATGGCTGGGGCATCTTTTTGCATTTTTAGTAAGAATCTCCTGCCTTGTACTAAAAGAATGTGGCATGCAAATAGTGCTTAAAAAAATGTCTAAAACATTGCCATTGCTATGTTCAGAAACCTTGCCAGCAGCATCATTATTGCAGCACAATGGTATTATTTCCTAATATAACCCGGTAAGAAAACACACAGCAACAATTCTGTGTTTTGATTCTGCAAGTGTTTCTATTATTCAAATCATTCGCGTAAACGCTGATTAGGTCGCTGTCCGCGGTGCTGAACGCCATTCGAAACGGAGCAGTTACAGATTTTGATGCGTTACAGACTCGATTCACACCGCCAGCTGCAAATATCTTCAGCTCAGGACTATTTTTAGTCTTGAAGCATCAAATTTGGTGCCTATTCACGTCAGCTCTCTGCCTGACGCAAAGCTTCAGTGTCCACAAATGAACTTCCAAAAAGCAGACACACACTTCAAGCATCCGTTAAAGCCAGCGACCGCCACATAAACGCTCATATTTTAAGTTTTTTTGGGTGTGTGAAGCGAGAACCCTTCTCCTTTAATCATCCAGCAAATCTTCAGAGCTCCTTTTAGGAAATGCCAGCAGACATTCAGTGTAACTGAAAATCCGAATTGCGGTGCATGAATGCGCAACGAATGTCTATAAAGCCTTATGCTCACAGTTCCCCCAATAAAACATTTGCTTCTAGCTTCAACAACTCACACCAAATGAGCAGCCAGCAACCATTTCTGTTCACATGCCAGCAGAAAATGATTTGCATGCTTCGCAACATCGAACGACTGTAAAATCGCTCTGTGAAAGTGGTTTGAAATGTAAATAATAAGAAAGACAGTGCAACGGAATGTTAAGAAATCGCTGCAATACGAAGGACTCAAGTCTGCTTAATTATGGCCGTGCTCAGCTGAGAATAATACAAAATAGCCTATCAATGTAATCCTAATAGTTAATGTTATCCTAAACACGAAGAGCATTTGGAAAGCAACATTTGCAGGAGAGTATCCAGAGAGAGGCTCACCGTGTATCTGCTGTCTTCACTCCATCAGAGCTGCTGATTTTAGCCCGAGAATCCAGCTGCTGTCTGCTGATCCCCGTGTCTTACATCCCCCACATCATCTCTCCTCCTGCGACCGAGAGTTTGGGAGACTCTGCGGGGGCGTGGAGTGGGCAGTGAGCTGATGCGAGGCTCCCACGATCACGCACAGACGCACTGAGGTCCAGCTTCACCGAGCACACCGCTCACTGACTGACTGACTGTTCACATGCACATGAGCATCTCTGCTTTCCACTAGGGGCAAACTTATTCAATTATTTCAATTCTTTGATCATGTTAAGTTCTGATGCACCCCTGCATTTGTGTGCCATGGTGTGCTGTTTCTCACAAGAAGATACAGTTTGATAAAGAATATTTCAATGAGTTTACCATGATAATAACAATAATATTAAGTTTTTTTTCTAATAAATTTTTTTTTGCATGCAGCGATATGATGCATGATAGCATTTAAGCAATGTAAGTGCTTTACATAGTCAAGTTAAGGCTGCTCTGAGCAGGCTCTGTGCCTGCTCTACATTCTGCATAAAGACGCAATGGTGCATTAAACCCATGCAAAATAGAAAATACGCCAGCCTTGACCCACTTAAGCACCCAGCATTTGTGCAGTCTGTTCTTGACATGACAGAGCATTTACTTTAGAATCTTTTTTATTCATAATTGTATTTTTGATTCCAGTAGTTGTTTTGTGCAATCTGCGTAAATGCATGTATGCAAGCCGTGTGCCGGCTTTGCAGAGTAAAGACGGCGTGTATGAGGTCAATGCTAAAATGCACTTAACACACATTTGCAGAGGTGCATATTCTCCCTCAACATAAATCCAGATTTTTGCTTGCCTTTTTTTCAATTTTGGGGCTAAATATATATCAAGGCCCTCTCTGCAAGAAAGCAGGGGGTGTGAAACAATTCTCAGACTGCATAAATACTAATTCAGTGACTATAGCTATTATTGAACACAGTTTCTATGGCAACTGATTCAGTGGATTCCGACAGAAGCGTTCCCACAGTGACATGCACATGCTGCAGGAGAGAGAGAGAGAGAGAGAGAGAGAGAGGTTATAGTAGTCAATGTGCTTTTACTCTCCATGTTTAGATTTAATATACACTTATAATGTTATCTCCCAATATTTCAATTAATGTTTTTATGTGTTATGCTGTGTTTTATTAAAATTAGTTTACCTTATCGAAATGAGCTCATGCCTAATTTCTGTCTCTCATACTCACACACACTTTTTCTGATTTTTGACGGGGGAGGCTGTGAGTCAGCAAAATCAGGGTTAGTTTTCCTTTTATTCTTTTTTCTCTTTTTTTAACAAATGCAGATTTAGCTGAATTTTAACTGGTTCCAGGTTTTTCAGAAAAGCATTTCAGTGTTGCAAGTAGCTTCGTCCGAACACATTTGAATGAAACACATTTTTCTTAAATGTCATGCAAATTTCCACCACGTTTTAAACATTTGTGTTTGATGCCAATCTAAAATGACATTTTAAGCATTTTAGAATAAAATGGGTGCTATGCTAAGGCATTTGTATAACTACATTTTAATAACTTATTTGATTCCTAATACATAAACACCAACACATTTTAATAAAATTTCCACAGTTTTTCCTCACAACTTGACAAAATTCTAGCTCGATGCACAATAAAATATTTAACCTCATTTTTCATTACACATTGCATGCCTCATATTTCATGACAAGTCGAAAATAGTAGCAAAGTACACTAATTACTTTTGGAGATAACTATAAATGTAAAATTTCACAGTTTTTCACACACATAATTCAATCTTCTTTTTTTTTTTTTTGATAAATCACCATAGTTTCAAAGTAATAAGTAGGCCTAGTTGTGGTAATCATTAGCAATATTTCCTTTAATTATATTGTTTTGTATGTATGCATGTATTTGTTTGTTTATTTATGATGGGAAGCAGGTGAAGGAACAAGGATGAGAGGAATATTTATAGTAATATATTTGAAAAGAGTTACATACAGTTTAACCGTGACCTTTTTTATAACAAAAAGAAACTTTGTTAATTTAAATACAAATCATAATGCAGATGAAAACAAAAACAGCGTTTTGCATTTAATACTCCATCAGAGCTGTTACATTTTTTAAACTGAACTGTTCGTTCTGCATGACTCTTTTTGGTTATAGTTAATTTAATTCAACAGCAGACAGAAGCGGAACCATAAAAGAACGCGCGCTCGTTTCTGGCCGGAACATTTTCCGCAGTGGGCGAAAACAAAATGCAGATGTTTGGCGGGTGATTTTACTGCTCCATTCTACATCAATAAAACTTGAATTTCCATGAAAACCAACTGGCTGTAATATTTACGGATTATCTAATAAATGCTTTGCACAATGAAAGGAAGCTATAAATAAAGAGGGATTTCATCGCGTTTTTGTCTGTGAGTGAGCGGGGCGTAGTTAAATGTTACGTTACATTAAATACATGAATATTAAAAAAACATTTAGTGTACACACTATGTAAAAAAATATTAATGTGGTCGAAATGTATTTTCTTTTAAAGCGGAATTCGATATGATATTAATGAAATAAATAAGCTAACGTTATATCAGATGTATGGTTAATAATGTGGATATTGTGTCTCAGATAATGGCAGGAAGGGGCAGAGGGCAGCTTACTTTCTCTGTGGAGATTGTTGGAATCGGTAAAGGAGAAAATCTCCCTCCATCCTCCGTCCAGCCGACCCCTCTATTTCCTGTGAGTGTTTAGAGATAGAATAAAGCCTCATTGGACTGATACTCATTATATAACGTTACACCAATGCACTTGGCAGATTATTTTATCTTAAGTCGAGAACACTGTATTCATTGCACTTGCATTCCCTGAGAGTTGAACCCAGGACTTTGGCGTAGGTGGTGTTATGCTCTTCTCTTTGAGCTACAGAAACAACAGCCAATGACGTCCTCTCCTGTTCAATTCAACTCTCACGTGAAGAGCCCTAAAACAAATAGTAACGAGTCCTCAAAACATAACATTAAAGTGCCATTTATTTTTAAGGAAAGCACATGTTAATAAAAAATAAAAATAAATTAAATAATAAAAAAGACTGCTTATTTGCCAACATGAGTGCAGGTTTAAAATTATACAAATACTGTTGATCCTTAAAGGTATAGTACACCCAAAAATGAAAATTCTGTCATAATCTACTCACCCCCAAATAGTTCCAAATCTGTACAAATTTCTTTGCTCTGCCGAACACAAGATACTTTTAAAATTTTGTAACCAGGCTGTTTTGGGTCACCATTGACTTCCATAGTATTTTTTCCTACTATAGAAGTCAATGGTGACCAAGTGTTCAAGTTTTGCTTATGCTGTTTTTTTCTTTGAAATATTGTGTTTTGATGACTCTATTACTATTCGTTTTATGGTTCTTCACATGAGAGTTGAACTGAACAGGAGAGGACGTCCTTGGTTGTGATTCCTGTAGTTCCTTTCAATTAAACAAAAGTGGTTGTTAGATATAACTGAAACATAATTGAGACATTACTTAATAATGAAGTGAGTTATGATAAGCTCAAAGTACCGGATATCCATCAGATACCCCTTATGTAGCTCATTTATGTGTATGAATGGATGGAGAGTAAACTGTCCCGGCAAGTGCTTGTTTGACCCCTGATAGTAAACAGATGTGTATGAGCTGTCCCTCCTCACTTCTGTTTGATGTTTCAGCCTTTGGATCAGAGGCCGGTGCCCCTGCAGGCAGGTGAGGAGGCAGAGTACATGCTGGCACTCAAACAAGAGTTCAGAGGAGCCATGAAGACACTCCCCTTTTACATCCGTCCAGCTGCACCCAAGAAAGGTCAGATCAGCGTCAAATATGAGCTCTGACATCTTTTAAGACATCCTGTATTTCTTTGCCATGCAGACTTTAGGAGGACAAAACAGGGTTTTTAAGACAGATATTTGTATTCCAAGATATATCCTTTTTTTTCTCAGATTAACGATAAAAAACCTACAAATTCATGGTAATGACCCCTTTCTAAAGCAGTATGTTATTAATAATTTGAAGTTTTTTTTTGTCCTGTTGACAGATGTGGAGCGTTACTCTGACAAATACCAGAAAATTGAAACCTCTGACAACAGTTTGGAATGGAAGCCAGGTGAGTATTTTACTATAGCTCTATTATATCTATTAATAATAACGTTTATTATAGTGCTTCCGTGAGGAAAGAGTAGGTTCAACAAAAGAGAATTTCATTTTAAGCAATGTCAAAGTTTAAAACAAGAGATACATTAAAGAGAAAAGTAGAGAAAAAAAAGTGACACCAAAAGAAATGATAAAAATGAAAAGGAATTCTAATAACTAAACCTCAACCCAGATACTCCAACCACCAAATGAAAAATGTAGAAATAAAACTGTAAGCTTCAGCACATCCGACGCCCAAACTAAACTACTCCACCTAATAACAAAAAAAGTAAAAAGGTGGTTGTCACTCTTTACCTACTACTAACAAAGACAAAACTACATTTAAATTACAAGTTTACCCGCCTCCTTTCTCGTGGTAATGATAATCGATAATCGATGTTAAATTAGACAAAGCGAAGCAGGGCTTTACACTCATTACAAACATCGTTCAGTAACAGGTGTTCTCTTATTTCAAAAGTGTTCAGAGTTTAAACAGGCGAATGTAAATTTGAGTAAACGAATAATTAACAAAAAACAAAAACAGACTAAATAGCTTAACAAAGCCTACATTAACAAAACATGGTTGACACAAAATGGACAGCCGCCCGCTTGCTGGATAACAGGACGGCTGAAGATGAAAATCTGGGTTACAGTAAGATACTTATAATAAAGGGGAGTCCCTTAGTATTAAAAATGCGCAAAGTTTTAATTATATAGCCACATGACATAAACAGTATGCTTGTATTTAAATCAATTTCTGTGTAGTTATATGCAATTTTATAACTTTGTTTTCATGACAACATAAAGACTAAACTCTAAAACTGTAAAAATCATGACAACTTCACAGTTTATATAATGCACATTATTTATATATTTTTATTTATTTAATATTTAATATTATGTTTATATTTTGTATAATTAATATTTATTAAGTATTAAGAAAAAACATGATTTTTTTTCGATAATACCGTGGTCGCGTGACTCGATAAAATGATGGTCTTCTGAGAAAAGTTTGCTCAGGCGAATGGAGCGAACGGGAGGTAGCGGGAACTACAATTCCCATCAGCCCAGG
>JAUMHQ010000076.1:17461308-17481445 GCA_032361165.1 Enteromius paludinosus
ATAGATAGATAGATAGATAGATAGATAGATAGATAGATAGATAGATAGATAGATAGATAGATAGATAGATAGAGGTCTCATACAAATGACACATGATTACATTTGATTATTTAAAATTTTATTGTATTCTGTAATGTTATTAAAAGTTACAAATAAAAAAAGGGAATACAAAATGCACATAATTTCACATTTCAAAGTGGATTGACTTGACAGCAAGAATGAATTATATATTACCAAATACTGATTATATACTGACTACATATGCATAAACTAATTTCAATATTAAATTAGAAATACACATGCTTCTAGGAAAGACTGTAATTTCGAACTAACAGCAAACCAACAGTTCAGCAAACAACTCCAAATGATATATAATTGTTTCCACTAACAAAACTGCATCACATTTTTGTTCATTACAAACATATTGTCCCTCTAATCCGAAGGCTTTTCTACCACAAATATTTTCCAATTTGAAAGAAACGCAGACAGAATATTATACCAATATGGCAAAATCGTAAATGTAAAAACTCTCTCAGATGCTGAAGATTCTCCAGAATTAAAAATTAAGATGTTCATGGTCATTTTCAAGTGGTAGGTTCTTACATCAGTAAAACAGTCCAGCTCCAGACGACTTCACTGTATTGCAACCAACCAGTTCTTGGCATGATATAACATTTCATAGTCCGCAACTTTGAAGTAAAGCATGAATGGTCCATAAGCAGTGACGTTCTGAGAACTGAAATCTGAATCTCCCTGCATTTGATCTTCTGTTGGAGTATATTCTGAAGGAGAACTCCACACCCATTGCAGTCTTAGTTTTGCTGTTTAATCAGAAGAGAGACAGACACAATCCTTAGTGCAATCTCAACTATGGTTGAAGCTGTGTTTATATATGTCTATTTATATGTACCTCAGTATATGCTGGGGGAGGGGGGAGTGCATGAATGCGCATGAATATAGGACTGTCATCCTCATCGAAATCATCCAGGAGAGGAGTGAAGGAACTATCCATGCGGTTGTCCCGTGAGATCTCGCTGTAGCTGGGTGGAGAAGACGGAAGTGACACGCAGGTGCTGGAGGTGCCACTGCCATCTTGGCTGCTCATGCTGCTGGTGCGACTGTTCATGCCATTGTAGGGGATCGTCCCGATGACCAGAGGAAGATCTAAAATGAGCTTCTCGCTTCCTGGGATATGCAAGTAGATCTGCCCCCGGGGAGAAAGAGATGACATGCACGCTTTAAAAATCAAGGTTCCAAAAGAAGGTTCTTGCAGTGATTAAAGAACTATTTTTATAGAACAATTCTTAAGTTCTCAAGAGATTTTATTGTTAGTGTGAAGAACATTTAAAACCTTTTTCCACTTTAAAGAACTTTTTGTGCAATGGAAAGGATGTGAAAGGTACTTCGTGGCACCATCAATGACAATGAAGACCTTTTTTTCTTTAGCATCTGCATTGATGATCAAGAATTTAACTCACCCTCAGACAATAGTCAACGTGGATAATGTCACAGCCCAGGATAGTTGGCTTCATCTTTGGCACTCGAAGTGCTCTCCCCTGCCACACGTCACACATGCCAGAGATGATGTGGTCTCCCCTGACAGAAGTGAGCTTCTCACAAAACTCTTTGGTGCGGCCGTTCGCTCTGTAAATGTGCTTGGCAACGATAGCGGCTTTAGGAACGACGATCCGAGAGCAGGAGTTCTCAAACTGAGCATCGATGCATATGTCTTCTCCTTCACAGTAACCCTTCCGGCCTATGCGAGCCGCCACGGACACGTTGCCATCGGGAATAAACATACACGTGACTTTCTTCTGTTTTGCTCCTGTAACTGGGCCCTGAGAGGAAGCAGAAAGATCTGAATTACTCTCTCGTGTTTCAATCACATCCATTTCACAGAAATGAGAACTGTCTGGACTTAATCACCATGAGCTCTTGCGTGTTAACGTCAATAGGTTCCTCCACCTCGAAATATCGCTTGCATTCCGCATACTGATGGCCTGATTTCTCTATGATGGCCTTCACATAGTATCGGACTGAGCCAAACTTCCCCACATAGGAGGAAACAAGGCACCTGTATGGGAGGAATAGATCTTACATTAAAACTGTGGCTAAATTACCTGAATGCAGTATTTGAAATGGGGGATTTTTAAAAGAAACCCACCCTGCCTGTGGAAGTTCAAACCCGAACATGAACTCGTATCTGTTTCCAGGCTTGAGAGTGATGGACCCATCTGCATCTGCAATGGAGAGATTGCATTTTGAGAACTTCTCATTATTTACTCAAATGTTCAATTTATTACAGATTTTTCAATAAACAAGTCTTAATCTGAAATTTACCCCTCCCAACCCCTCTAAATTTACCACCTCAAACTAAATTCTGAGAGAACTAAGATACTAATTAGACACCAAAATCTGAGTTAGATTAACTGTTAGAGTAAACTGCTTGAACCACAGGAAGTCAAAGTTATCTTTAAAACTTTTCAATTACAAATAAAGTAAGTTGAGCAGACTAGTTAGTCAGATGCGCTGGCTAAGTAGAGGAGGTTACTATAGCAACAGTGCGTACGTGAACCCTTTACGCTGAAAAAGTTCGGTCATTATTTATCACTTCGCTATAGATTTCTTTAACAATTTTACAATATAGTAAGTATTCAATTTTGTTCAATATATCAATATAAATATATATACTTTGCAAAAAGGACCGATTGAATTCGCACAGAGACTTAACCAAGGTTTTTGCCTCACCTGTTGGCTGATGATCGAGGTGAAGAACGTCTTCATATTTCAGGTACTCAATCTCATCCCTGCAGTGCATCTTTCCTTTATTATAATCGACCTTCGCGCATCCGATTCCAAGCAGTTTAACGGCGGAGATCTGCACAACCTCCGCCACCTCCACGATCACCTGCCCAGCCACTTTATCTCCGCCGCTGTAGGCGCTCTTGTTCGGGTCACTAAACTGAACCTCGAAGGTCTTGGGTTTCTTTGTTAGTACACCCATGTTGCTGTTTTGTTATTTGTGCGAATATGAATTCCAATAACGCCACTAAACGGTGTATTACAAACCTGTTTAGTGTAACTGAATTAAACTCAACAGAGCGTCTGGTGTTATCCACTATTTGATTATTATTAGATTTTGTTTTAGGATCGTTTGTTGGTGATTCTGTTCTGTCAGTAAACACTGAGTGGGAGTGGGTGGTTATATAGTTCACACGGCCTCTGTGCTGATGATGCGAGCTGGACACACATGGGCATCGGTGCTGGAGAGCCACATGCGCCTCGTGGATCTCTCCACGCACGTCTCTCTCATAGGACACACAGGCTGTTTGCGTCCACCCAGGCCAATGAGAGCCCGTACAGAGCGCGTGGACAACTCGTGGGTAAGGGGCAGGAGTGATTGAGGAGGTGGAGTAATTGCACGGAGCAGGGGTGGAGTATGAAAGCGCATTGGAGAGTCCTGTTCCCTGCTCCAAAACAACGTCAGACGGGCACGCGCGAGTGACACGTTGATAATATAGAGACGATTTCTTCCTGCATAAAGAAATTATCTGTAGAGGTCGACTGCTGTACCGGTTTTGCCGATTAAGCGGCACTGAATATTCATATCTCTGTCATTTCAATACTGTGGCCTCCATTCGGATATTTATGACGCATGACTAGTAACACTTCACTGTAACAGTTTATTTGAAACATTAAGTTCGATAAAATCTGAAGAATAGTTTGTGGTTAGAGTGTGTCAATTTTAACATTTACTGATATATCTTTATATTTAAAAAAAATGTTTTAACATATATAAACTATCTTTAATGATCAATCTATAATTACTATTCATATTTTTATTCATTTACAAAGTATTGTTCAGTGTTGTTTTTGAATAGTAGATCCCTTTTTTAGTTTTCATTCAATTTAAAGTATCAGTTAATTAATCGGTATTGGTCAGTGTTATCCAACCTAAATAACTGTATCAGTCGACCTCTATTTATTTGTATCTGAATCCAACCAACTCAAGCTTTTCTACACTGTGTAGTTTATCCAAAATAAAACGGTTTATTGTGTCAACCATGGATGGTAATACCATATTACTGTAATATGCACTTAGCAAAAAAGTAGATGTTTTTGGACATGTGCCACAGTTATAATAATGTGGTATTCCTAGAGGTATCATGTAAATGGATGGTGTGGTATTTTCATTTGATATAACCACAGCTGTATCAAAATAAAGTGGGATTGCCTACGTGCATGTCAAAAAACATGGTAAGATACACTTTTGTACCTATAAGGTACCAATATGGTCCCTAGTTTAGGTACAAACATGTACCTTTTGAAAAGGTACCGCCCCAGTGACAGCTTTTGTGTCTTTATTTCTGAGTGTACATTGGTAAATGTCCAGAATACCGTGGTATTCTTTTGGTATGTCTAGAAATACCATGGTATTTCCCTACTGCATGTTAAATAAACATTGCATTACCCTGGTATATGTCGAAATGGTATAATATTGCCCTGGTGTATGTTCAAAAAATATACGGTATTACATATTATAAACTTTGATATTGCCCTGTTACTGTATTTCATTGTATATTCTGTACTTTGTGAAAACTAAATATACTAGAGATAAAAGACTGAATGGACATGTAGTGAAGTACAGTGGTCAGAGATTGACCAAACAAATGCAACTATAAACAATCCACATGTTCAGAAACGTGTGTGTCTGATGGAGACTGTTGAAATGGACTGTTCTGATTGGATGAGCACTGCCATCTGCTGACTGACCACACACTTTACTGCACTGGTCTCTATAGAAAGTTTAGGAGGAGTCTGGTTATGTAATCCAACCATTCATCTTCATGGTGATAAGAGAACATGTATATAAACAAACAGCTGCTTACCTCATTCATTATGCTGTCTGTCCTGAACCCTCCATCTCCAGTTACAGTGCTGTTTATGGAATGTGGGATATGTGTGACTCCCTCTGTTTTGTATGGCTGTCAATGTTGTACGTATTATCTTGTCTTACATGTACATAAAACAAGCATAACAGAAAAAGTAGTGAATTACCTTTTTAAGGTAAAAAAAAAAAGAAAGAATGAAAAACAGCTTTCCATCATGTAACCGATACCAATATAACAGAATCATTCAAGTTTATATAAAAGAACACCACCCAGTTTCAAACAAGTGTGAAGAACTCCGAAGTTGTCACCAATTTTTGGAAAAAAAAGATCATCAATGGGAAAAAAATCAGATTTTCTTGGTCAATTTCCCAAATTAATAATTTACAAAAAGTTCTAATATCATAGGTTTGACAGTAATTCAGTACTCTTTATTTTAGTATTAAATAAACACTTTAATAAGAGGAAAAACAAATAGGCCTAATAATAAAAATACTATTACTTTTAAATTTAATTACATTTATTATTTTTCTGTTTTAGTTATTGTCTGTTTTTTTCTCATACTCCAGATTAAAATAAGATAATTTTTTAATTTATTTGTTTATTAATTGGTCTTCATTTCACAAATAAAATTCTAAATATGTTAAAAGGATGTCAGGGAATGAGTTAATGTAATGCCTTAAAATATTAAAATTAAAATGATAACTGAATATAATAAAAAAAAAAAAAAGATTAAAACAAAACTGAAAACTAAACTAAATAGAATAATCCTGATGACCTTCATTATTTAATGCTGTGTTGGCTGTGGAAACATTATACATTTTTTCTTATTTTCTCATAAATACACTCCTGTATAAATTACATCCAGCCTTGAGTAAACATACATTGAGGTGCATGAGCAAATCACACACGTTGCTAGTTTTTCAAAGGTTATTCACATTTATCCAGATAAAAATATCCATAGATATGTTTATAATTCACACACTTTATGTGCATTCAACACTGAAACAAAAACAATGAAATTATTGCCGTTCCAGACAGCCTCTATTCACAAAACAAACGTCCAAACCACTGAGATGTAAACACTGAACAAAATTATAAATATATTTTAAATATCACATACGGCATGTTTTAGTGCGGAGTTTTTGATGTCACACTGGGCCCAAGAAGGTATGTCTGAGGGTCTCTGCAAGGATGCTTATGGCCAGCACCACCAACAATGATGGAGGGTTGTTACCTGCCCTGTCCATCAGCAGGTGAACCTTTTCAGGATCCGAGATCATTGCGCGAGCGTCCTCTAAAGCAGCCACAGCTGATGCACTGGAGTTCAAATCTCCAGTGACCTGTAGATCAAACAAGCATGCCTGGAAATACACATCCCGCACCGGAAGCAGTGAGGAGCAGTGTGTGTACGCAGGCGTAAACGGATGTGCATACGGCGTCGCTAGACGCTGCGAGACTGGACACCCCCATACACACAACTGCAAGTCCTGCTCAGGCGTATAGGACTCCACGATCGCGCGAGGAGACCGCACGGACAGACTCAGGAACCGGCCGACCTGACGCACCACTATTGTCGTTCCGATGTGCGTAGCCCAGATCTCAGCGTGTCGGCCAGGTTCGTGGGAGTGAACCCTCAGGCTTTGATGCCCTCTGCGGTCACCGCTGGTCACAGAACCATCCACGAACGCAGGCGGAACGTTATCCAGCTCCGCTTGATACATCTGCAGCTCTGCACACTCGCGCCAGTTCTTCAAGATAACTGTGATCTGATGGAGAACCAGAGAGCAGAGAACTGTCAGGTGCAGGACTGATACTAAACTCATGCACGTTTCTCAGTATCCATGTCCTATTAATTATTCATGGCAATTCATCATTAGATGTCAGGCTGTAAAATATCATTAAGGCAGCCCAGTCTGTTTGAAAGCACTAAAACAGCAGTTAAAAAAAAGACAAATCTAGTACTTCCCTCTCAGTTGGAAGGAACAATTGATAGAAAAGTCTTTGATTAGATGTTGAAGTAGATTAACTTTATCCTGGAGCCTTTTATATGGCAATGAAAAGTGTTTGAGTCTTCTCAAGTAAACTCTTAAAAATAAAGCTTTTTTAACTGGCTAATTAAGAACCTTTAACATCTATGGAGCCTTTCCACTGCTCAAGGGACTACAGAAAAAGGTTCTTTATATTAAAATGCACTTCATACTAAATGGTTCTTTTAAGAACTGTTCACTGAAAGGTTCTTTATGAACCAAAAATTATTCTTTCTTCTCCATAAAATCCACCTTTTGGAATTTTTTAAGCGTGTATAGCCAAGCCAGCATCAAACCAGCTTCTTCTGTCTAAGAATGACCCACTGAGACCAGAGATTCCTACATGCTTTTTCAGCTGAACTCTTAAGATGTACGTTACCCAGATATTTTTAAATCATGAAAACTACATTTGATCTTGATATGGTAAATGTATGATATCTTCTGACTGGATGGAACCATGGACTGAAGCTAAAAAACATGCCAAATGCCAAAAATCTGCAGACTGGCTCTGACTTTTGACAGCTACCATTGATGCATCCAGTCTGCAAATTGAGACAAAAATTGTGTATTCATATGCTAGCGTTTTCCTAATTTCTCACAATTGCGAGTTGTTAATTACATTATTAATGTAAACTCACAATAATGAAAAATAAAATGTATTAGAAAGTCATAATTCAAACTTTCAGCTATGTAAACGTACAGTTCTGACAAACAAAATCAAATTTACAAGATATAGGCTGAACTAGCTGCTGTGAGGGAAAAAAAGATATTGTGAGATAAAACGCTGTTATTACCTATTAGATTTTCATTTTATGGCAGAGGCTTCCATATTTCAGCCTTTACGTAAACAGTTCTTGGTCCAAAAAAAAATCTAGTCCAGAGTTTTGGTGAATATTAGAAGCAATGAAGTTCACCCATTTTTCTATTTAAAATGAGTAACATACAACTCATTTCTGAGAAAGGTGGTAATTATAATTACTAATACATATACTTAAACTCTAAGGTGACTGTTAAATGAATTACGAGAAACTTATCCACGAGGATGAAGGTGTGATTTTTCCACACCTTTGTGAGTATGCTGGTGTAAGAGCTCTCTCTAGTGGGTGTGCTGGTGGCCTGGATGTACAGGTACTGGTTGTCTATGAGAGGCCAGGCGCCATGCACAGCACACGTCTGGAACTCTTCATTAAAGGTGCGAATATGAGGGTCTCCAAACACCCCACAATGCAGGTACTCTGGGGCCCGGCCCTCCCTCTGCATAAACCCCTTCTCATAGAAGCATCCGTCCCCTGAGAGAGGGGGCAGGGGCCGCGGCTGAGCCGTGGGGCCTGTTTTGGGGCAGCGGTGTTGGATGAGCAGGTCCTCGATCCCCTGCACAGCAGAGTGGTAAGCCAGGTCTCCACGGCATGCTCGGGCCGTCCGCTGGGTGCAGAGCGCATAAGACCGCAGGGCACTGCAGTACACAGCATTACCTCCTTCTTTACCCCCTCCTCCATTGACACCAATTTCAAGAGTCGCAGCCACAAAATCAGAGTTGCATCGCAAGATTCGGCACTGTGCACATACTTCAGAGAAGGAAAACAAAATAATTATTATGTTAATGGCTTAATTTCCAGAACAAAACCAGCCTTAATCATTTTTTTTTTCAATCATTATCTAAAATCTGTATAAATAAGCTTTCCATTGTGGTTTGTTAGGACTGAACAATATTTAGCAGATATTCAACTATTTAAAAAATCTGGAATCTGATGGTGCAAAAATTTTTAAATATTAAGAAAATTGCCTTTAAAGCTGGCCAAATGTAAATGTATAAAATATCTTCAGGTAGTTTTTTTTTTTTTTTTGTAACTTAACATTATTAAAAATAAGATTATTTACTAAAACAAAAATAAAATTAAAATAGTACTAATCGAAGAAGCAATAAAAAGGCATTTAACAAAATAACTTAAACCACAATTAAAATATTATTTTAAATAATAATAAATACTGCAATAAGTATATAAACACTACCAAAATGAAACCAAAAATGAACCACAATATTACCGTAATACTATTACAATATTACACAATAATATCTGATACCATTACTAAACTTTTTTGTGAGGCTAAACAAAGTAAATAAATTTAATACGGTCTTATTATTCCAATCTAAAATATATATTTGTTTTTAATTCAGTTCAAATGAACTTGAAATAAAATAAAATATTTACATTACATTTACAAAACACTTTAAAACACTTTTCATGTATTATTAATGTAAATTATTTAAGTTCATACATTTATGGTGTCCTTGTTACACCTTACATGCCCTTACTATTATAATAAAAATCAATTATGCATAATTGCATGCTGGTAACCCTAAGCCAAACACTAATCATAACCATAGTATGTGCATGTAGTTCATTAATATTACTCAGTATTTAAATGTATAATTACTGTCACCATCCTTCCTCCTGTTGTTTGTCTCCATGCCTCTAGAGGTCCCCCTTGTTCGCTTCTGCCTTAGTTCTTCCTCGTGTGGCCTTGTTAGCTTTATCCAGTTCACCTGTGCCTTGTTTCTCCCAGTGTATTTAAATTGTGTATTTTAGCCTTGGTTTCGATTCTTTACCCTTTTTTTTCCTACCTGGGGCCTGTTTCAGTAAAGAGGTTCAACCAACTCGGAGTTTAAACTTGAGTTGACCTACCAAGAGATTTTTGGGGTTTCAGAACAGCTGATCTGAGTTAGGTCAATCAACTCTGAGTAGACTAATTCAAAGTTAAGCGTGTACACCACAACTCTAAAAAGCCATTATCAATGGAGCGTAGATATTACGAATCACCATGGCACCATCTGAAAAAGCTGAACTTGATGTGCTCATGCAAAGTTACCGCATATTATGAGCATATATTTAAAAGTAAAAGCAACACCACTGCATCAGCGAAACAGAGACAGTTAGCGTGGAAAAACATAGCTGCTCAAGTTAATGCATAAGTTGACATTTAGGCCCGGTTTCACAAACGGGGCTTAGCTTAATATTAATTAATATTAATTCTTTATAAGAAAATATTACAGCTGAGCATCTTAACACAGAATAATAACACTGACATGTTTTAAGATATGTCAGAGCAAGATATTTTCATCTGAGACAGTTCAAACATGCAATTTAGTCTGGGACTAGCTTAAGCCTTGTCTGTGAAACTGGGGGATAAAGTATTGAAATATTTAAGTAAAATATTAAAAAAAATAAGTTATGTAATGTGTGACGTTTATTGACTTTTCACTTGAAAACATTGCATTAAAAGTTGTTAATTGCATTAAATGACATAAAATAGGCTACTGCATAGTTTCTACAACAAATTTGACAAAACAAAAATGTCTATAACCTTAACTTAATGTTCAGTGGAAATGTTTAATGTAAGGTTCCCACGTTTTACGTAGATCGGTTTAAGATAACGTTTCACAAATTGAGTTTTTAAAAGATTTTAAAGTGTCTGCCTTTTTTATTGATCAAGTGGTAGAGGTTGATATAACCTTTAGAATGTAAGCAGTACTAAAAATAGTTTTTAGAACGAGTAATAATCCCATTATTCTAATTACAGTACATGTCCCTGTTGAAGGTCAGTGAACTGAAGCTAATTATTTATTTTTTGCTGTAATATCAAAGGTAACACTAAAACTATGTTATTTTATAAATGCATACAGTGGCCTTACTTACTCCCCATTCCCGATACAGAAAGCTTTCATTAGCAAAGAAACGTAAAGCTGCACATAGAATCTGCTCGGATGTAAGAGCACGACCACGATGGGTGATGTTAGTGATGCAAGAATGGATTAGATTATGGATAAATGTAATTGATAGCAATGAAAAACTGTAACGCTCAAACAAAAATGTAACGTTATAGGGAAAAGACAAAAAAAATCCACTCTGGGTCTCAAAATCCTTGTCCGACGTAATTGTAATTATCTTCGAATTAATACAGCCTCCTCATCTATGAGATCCTCCAAAAAAGGACAAGCCATTCTCGTAACTTTGTTCTTTGTGTGTCTGAAATGTGGGCATTGAGTGACTGACTAAGGCGAGAAATACCGCTTTGTCTTTAAAAAAGGGGAGGAGACCGACAGAAACTCCGAGTTTAGAGAATAAAACCTGCTCCCGACCAGGTTAGGTTCACAGAGTAAGTTACCACGACAAACCTGCCATATTGAAACGGAAAACCCAGAGTTTCTCTTATTTCAGGGTTAACAAACTCTGAGTTTTTACTTAACCTCCTTTCTGAAACGGGCCCTTGGTCTCTCTAAAGCCTCTCAAGCTTCCCCAAGTAAGGTATCCTGTTCTCCTTTTTTGGTATTTTCTAGTTTTGTTTTCTCCCCTCGTGGAGCTTTTTTTCACTTGTGATTGTCTTTGTTGTGATTTGTGCCTCTGTCTCAGGAAAATTGTTGAATTACTCTGAAAGACTTTTTATTTTAATCAAGTTTTTCTGGAATTCTGCCTGAAGTGTTTCGATTGGGTCAAACATTTCCAAGTCTGTTGCTCAGTGGTAGAGCTCTCAACCACCACACCAAAGACCCGTGTTCAAGTCTGTTCGCTGGACTGTAGCCCACTTTTTTGTGAGGATAAAAAGGGACTGTTAGCCTACCTGAAGCAGCACTTAAGAGCAGGAGCGTTGTAACAATGATCCCAATGTGTTCCCATGTTGTGCGTAAGTGATTCCCCACGACAGCTGATGCTGCCATGCCCACCCATACAGACACAGGCAGGATGGCCTGCTCACAGGTGCTCACTATAGAAAACAACCACACGGGGGAGACAAACCCAAACAGATCCACAAGCATATTATTATATTATATTACACGGAGTATAATTTAGATGCTTGTGTCAAATCTTGAGTTCTAATTAAGTAAAAGAGCATTCATCTGACAGGGATCATATATGGTGATGAGACAACGTAGCATACAGTTATATGGTATGGTGCAAACTTTTTACCTCAAGATCTCATCTGATTGAGTTCCTGAGATCCATCAGAAGACTGGTAATATCATGTTGACCAGCCTGGGGAGAGAAGGAAGAATCTGATACATGCCAGTAAGTGCATTCAGCATGTTGTGAAGCACTGATACCCATACCCACCAAATTCACAAAAGTCTGAATACTGCAACTAGTGTACATAGATGATGGAATAAAGTTTAATGCAAAGAGGATTCCCAGCAGTGCTCTCAGTGCTGGGGGATAATTGCCAGTTTGGACTCTCACCACTGATGCGTTATTTACTAAGACTGAAGAACAAACAGTGGTGGAACGCGAGAGTAAACTCCAGTCCTAGATGTGTGTTTGCACTTGACCAACAGCTCTGATATGAACAATCTGTCAAAACAGACTTAAATCATTTAGTTTAAATGGAATGAACATGGAGCCCATTTTTTTTTTTGCAAATAATCTCCTTACAATCATATTGTAGTTCTATTGCGTTTCCATCTTTATGGCAGAATTTTTTTTTTTTTCCTGTCTCCTCCAACACTGACAGCTGATATTTATTCTAGCTGATGGGCCAGCAGTTACGGGAGTTGCAGGGCAGAAATAGGGGGTCTAAATATACACCGCACCGGCCTGCCCCTCCAGCACCTGCCTCAATGGAAATAGACAGGGCTGAAAGCAGGTGCGAGACACACAGCAGAAACTCAACAGCTCCCAGTTTTCTTCTGCGGTCTAATTTCGGGCAAATGCTTCAGAATCATTCACTGAAGTGCAATGCATGTGGAAACGGGCTGAATCTGGTGTGCCAGCACTTTTAAAGAGAGCTCGTTTCCACTCCAAACGTGTCTAAATGCTCATCGGGTATGAAACGTTTCAGGAAACAGGATCCTCCTACAAACAGCTGCTTCTGTTTCAGTCTCACACAGAACACAGAGTCCTGTGAATCAGCTCCTGCCTTCCTGTTAGACATGACTGTCTGTGGCACCAAGCCACAAGCTTGTTTGAAAGTAAACACATTTTTACTGAGAAAAATCTGGCATAGGATTTACTTTGAATCTATTTCCACTGAGAAACCGCTTGTAAATTGATACATTCAAGTATTTTCTTATCAAAACAATTCTAATAATATTGTATTTACAACTTTGAAAATTAAAGTGGTAGTCATTATTTGTCTTTGTCAAACTTTACACATTATTTTACAAGAGTAACAAAACCCAATCCAGACTATAAGAAAATGTTGCTAAATGAAATAACAATGCACACAATACACTAAAAGCACAGAGAAAAGGTATAAATTTAGTTTTTACCATGAATATAGTAATAATTCCCTTCCACGTTGTATCACACAGTACCATACTATTGCACAGTACGTTAGAAAGAAAATACTGCAGTAATACAGTACTGAAATACTATCCTATTTTGATATGAGCTATATAATTTGCATGGTTCTCTTAAAGTCCTAGTACTCCAAATAATGGCAAACTTTAGTTGCCTACTTTTTATTCTGATTTTTATCATGTTTGCTTAAATGCATAAACATAACTATTCACAAGTGTTAAACTAAAATGAAAAATGGTATAAAAACAGTTTTCCCTCAGACATTGTTGATAAATTTCACATTTACAAAGAAACGACAAGTAACACATTAAATTAAGCGTAAAAAAAAAAAACTGAAATAGCATTGCGGAATTTTTTTTTTTTTTACAATGTAAACACAGACATTACATTATATAGTTCTATTGTAAATAGAAACTCACATAATCAGAGGACTCCCTCCTGTATACCGTCGCTGAGATCTTTCCCAGCCTCTTCTACGCGCTCATGTGCTGCGTGACCCCCGCATCGCGTCACAGTCGCCGTGCGCACCTGCCACACGCGCACCAGCTGACGGAGAGCTGCGCCAATCGCTCCCTGTGACCTGGAGAGCTGTTTGTCAACACAAATAAATATCTTTCTAAAGATGTTATGCGTTTTATTTTTAACGTGGGACCTACAAGAGCGATCTTAGCCTTCTGTACTGACTGTGCAATAGGCTTCTGGTGAAATACTTCCACTTATATTAAAAACTTGTATTTTTTGTCATCATATTATTTTAATCTGTTACCCTAATCATAAATATACCGGAACGCAAATATTTTTACCCTTTACTGTCTTTTTTATTTATTCTTAGTTTTAGCGGCAAATAAAGCGGGATTCTCGCGCATTTAAAGAGAATAGTTTGCTTCTGTGTTTCAAAATAAGGTGGATATCATGAGTGTATTAAGAATTTAAACCAGAAGTCGTTGAATAAAAGGTTTTAAAAGTTAACTTGTGACAGATATAGGCACGTGTGTCCTGAAATCACCTCACAGACAACTCATAAACTTTAAAAGGCTTTAGAAGACCTTAGTGCAGCGAAGGACCTGTTTGTGTTTTCTCTGTCTCTTTTCTATGTTTGGTGTGAAATGCGTGTGTTTCCCCATCTTTAGGTTCATTTAACGGATTCCTACCTTCGGGACGCTGCAAGGATCCCCTCTTTCAATAACTGAGGCCACTCAGTCTGCACTTGTTATGTTTGCTGGTGGTTAAATGAACAGAAACGAAAGCGCACTGCTTCAGTTCAGGGCGCGTGCGGGCAGGGGGCGCTGTTGACCAGCGTGGAACCGAAAGTGCGCAAATCCAGCGAGTTTGATGCAAGTCGCACGAAATTGTGCTTCAGAGTAACTGTTGGTCAACACTGAAGTGTATCGCGACCAACAGACTTTTAACGCTTAAAAGTTTTTTATACATATGTTAAAAGTAAGAT
Organism: Enteromius paludinosus; assembly: GCA_032361165.1. Taxonomy (NCBI): domain Eukaryota; kingdom Metazoa; phylum Chordata; class Actinopteri; order Cypriniformes; family Cyprinidae; genus Enteromius; species Enteromius paludinosus. Next base: position 17,475,965 of record JAUMHQ010000076.1, read on the forward strand.
GTTTCGTGTATACGTCACGGGCTAATGGATGCATTAATGTCCCATCCTCAGCGTCATGCACCAGAGTGCGATTTGGAATTGTGTGTGAGTGTGTGTGTGTTAGAGTGTGATCTGCTCTGTTGTCTGCAGTATGCATGCATGCATCAGTGAGTTTCAGGCTCTTTGTTGGCTGGATGGAGGCGGGGCCGCAGGTCCTTTTGTGCCCCTCACATTTTGGGCAAATCCAGAACCACCGCGCTGCAGACGCTCCAAAAGCATGAAACCGGACTATGCAAAAATGAAAACTTCACAGACAGCGACGTAAGGTACAGTTGTGATTTTAACACAGCGTTTGGGGAATTGTAGGTGAGTGATAAACTCATTGTGGGCCAGGAGAAAAACTTTAAATTATATGATTATTATTATTATTATTTGTTGAGGATATTTAGATAAGTGACTTGTTATCCAAAACAACTTTCTTTTCTTTATTGAAATGCGTTATCTATTATTGTGTTGTGCATTTTTGTCTGCTGGACTATTCGCTGGTCAACAGATTACCCCGTTACTAAGCAACCGGTCCTCTAGAACAGTGATTCTCAACTAGCAGTAGGCGTTCGTCGGGAATACTTGGAACGATTACGATTTCGCGTTGTTTTAAATTTGAAAAGCAAAAGAGAAGTTAACAATAGAATATTTATCCGTCAGTAGGGTATAAAAAATGTGAACAAAGCCATTGATGACCAAAATGCATCAACATTTACAAAACAATAAAATTGAACTGACTCCAAATTTATTATAATAATAAATAATATAATAACCTTTCCAACACACTAAATGTTGTAATACAATATATCTTGTGATAGTTTATAGGAAAGGTTTTACATGCTGATTAAGTACATTATGCTACTGACTGATTGCATTTTTTAAGACGCAAGTTAAGTACGCGTAATATTCATACAATTTTACAAGATGTAAACAGTGTTTGGCTTTAGTGGCCTCATGGGTTCCAGTTCCCACCTGTGCCACCTTGGCCCTCACTTTAAAATCCTAAAGAAATTTATCAAAATAAATAAATACATTTTAACTATATAAAATAAATAACTTTTTAAATGTGTCAAACCTTATGTGTGACAACGTATTATTATTTGTGATAATATTTTTTATAGTTCTGAGGAGAACTCTGAAGTCTTTAGGAGAGTGTGTTTGTAGTCCTGGGGTCGGGCAGGTGTGGGATGTTGTGCACTGTTGTTCAATCTCCCGCCAATATTGCACTCGTCCCGGCCTCCCTGACCACGAGGAACACGCGACTCCCGCTGCAATCTCCCGCCACAACAACCGCTTATGATGAGCTCGACCACTAGGGCGGCGCCAGACTGTAGGTGTGAGTATATAGCACTTACTAGCTTACTACCTTATGAATATTGTGTAGTATGCATCATACACCGTGTACTTTTTTTTTTTTGCATTGCATTGCATACAGTATGCACTGATGTATGCTGCAGTTCGGAAAATATAATAGATAATTCAAGTGTTAATGCATGCATACAGAAATTTGACATATTGTGTGCATATATACTAAACAAAAGTATACAAGCATGCTATCCAAACATAGCATAGATTTCTCCTTTTAATTGATATAACATTTATTTTCTAGAGTTTTTTTAATATATATTCAAGTATTATGTTTAATATAATTTTATTTCAACTAATGTTACATTTAAATATTTCTATACATTGGCTTGAGCTTAGCTTGCGGCATAAAGAACAGGAGAATTCTGGGACTGACAAATTAAATGGTATTTTTAGAATTGATTTCTGTTTTTATCATGTATTAATAACAATTATACCTTTTGGGTATTTGTTGTGTTCTAGAAAATACATCACATCCTTTTATTTCAAGACAGTTGTTAATGCAAACACACGCTAATGGACTCTCAAACATACACTCATACGGCTCCGCAATGACACACGTAAAATAAAAGTCTTTTTTTCTCCTTTCATTCAGTCTCCTCATCCAGAGTGATACAGACGCTGGGTAAATCTTTCATCTGTCCTGGTTGTTTGGCCCCTCGCACACAAGAGTTCAGTGGCCCCACACTGGGTTTCCGAGGCTCTAGAGAGAGAGAGGGAGGGCGTCTCACTCCCCTCACACCTTTATGTGCATTAGAACCTGTTTGCGGTGTGTACTGAAGTCCTCTGGAACAGTATCTGGAAAAGATATGTTTCATTTGCTTTGTGACTGTGTTGTTTTATTGTTGTAATCCTGTTTTTTGTCAATAAACAGATTTTATTCAGAATTCGTAGATTTTAGATTTCTTGAGGGTCTGGGGATCATGATTTAAATATCAAAGAGTGGATTAATCTTTACCGTTACAGCGGTAGCGCAGATTGGACCAAATTATGTTCTCTTGAGAGAAGCAGAACACTCCCAGGCGCCCCCCTCTCATGCTGGTGTCAATCACGACATTGGAGTCAGCCACCATCTCTGTGCCTTCATACAGCTTCACCCTGCAACAGGAAACATGAAAGCCCTCTTATATGTGACTGTAAAGTACGACTGTGCAGGACTGGATCTAGATTTACTATCGGGCATAAAGTAAACAACACCAAAATTGTTAACAATGCAACAGTAAGCATTGTAAGCATGAGATTCATTAATAGTAACGGCATAAATAGAAAAAGATAAATTTTTGCAAATCCAGATGTGTGTGTTTTAATTCATAACAATATAATTGTTAATATTAATAGTAATTAATTACAAATATTAACTACTTCTTCAATGGTGAAGTTTTGAATAATCAAAATTTATGTCCACATTTATGTGCAAAAAAAAAAATAGTAAAATTCTGAAATATTGCATTTAAAAATAACCATTTAGTATTTAAATATTTAAAAAGTCATTTAATTTTGATCATAATTACTTTCGAAAACATAATTTTGAATTTTTTTTTCCAAACCTTTGGATGTTTGTGTATACTAAAAAATGTATTAATGTAATAACTAGCATGTAGAAAATATCACTATACATTTTTATCTTCTACCAAGTGAAAAAAAAAGATATAAAACAGTGTTATTGAACACAACCAAAACAGGATTTTCTCCTCCCACTTAAAAACCCTTTTATTTTGCCATCCTAAAAGCACGCTTATACGGTTAGTTGAATTTCATTATTCACATTAAGCATTGCTGACCCAATTTTGGGTTACAACCCAGTGGTTGAGATCCGTTATTCTAGAATATTCAGTCTGAATGAAGCCGAGAGCTGTTTTTTGCTACAGGCCGCTGCTAAACTCCACCTGCTCACCCTCTAATTACCTGATAATAAATGAGATCTGATTTGATTTAGCGGCAGGCTGGACCTAAATTGCATTATGTATGAGCGGAGCATGTCTGCAGCACAATCCAGTGTGAGTGTGTGTGTGTGCGGACTGAAGTCCAGTGCTCTATTCACTCCTCTCACTGAATACAAAGCAGGTGTGTTTATGTGTGTGTGTTTGAAAGGGCCCTTACAAAGCCTCGGCTACACATTGTCTCAAAAAACTGTGCACACACGTGTACACATACACACAGAGCTCTCTCTCTCTTCCTGTAGGTATTTATAACTACTATAAACTTGGAAAGTTCTATTCTTAATTGTTCAATAATCATGTAGACTCAAAGTTTGAAAGCTTCAGAACTGCTTAACCAACAGACGAGAAGTTCCCCAAATCAATTTCTACTGTGACATTATTAAAAAAAACACATTTTTTTAGCCATCGCCGGAGTTCATTCGTCATTTCTTTGGAAAAAAGCATCTAATTTACAACACAATGCCAAGAAATTACGCAGTACAGGAAATCATACACAATACATGTTTAACTGTCCTCTGCGGTCCGTTCTCTCTCTTTCTTTAACGGCCCGTCCACTACAGTAGTTTCCGTTGGATCTGCATATGAACAGGCACCAAGAAAATTCTTGCCAAGGATTTCATTGGCATGGCAACCACAACAATGGGCGGCCAGGGGGCCCAACCACTCAGCAGAGTCTCAGGGGTGTGAGGGGGCAAAAGAGGAGGGGGAGATTGAGAAGAAATTTTAAGGATAACTAGTCATCCCCCCCACCGCCCTCTCTCCAGCACACCAGTACAAGCCTCCATCAGCTGCCAGTGCAGTCAATGACCGAGGCTGGGATTGCGCCCTCTTGTGACAATATGGCAGACAGAAAAGTTGTTTCAGCTGGGACCGACACTCTTATTAAAGAAATGCACCCCTTCAAATATAATCCAGAATAAATAACAGTACTTTTTTTTTTTTAACTGTGGTTTACAGTAATTTACCACCATTTAAATTTTTTTTAAATTATGTTTTTGAAAAAAGGTGTCTTATGCTCAACAGGGATGCATTCATCAGAACAAAAATACAGTTCAAACAGTAATATTTATTTTAGTATCAGAGAGATAGTAATATTTTATTAATATTTTGAGTTGGGATTTATTTTTATATTATTTATATTATTTATTTAGCTTTATTTTGTGCCCTCTAATAATATTGGCACCCTTGGTAAATCTGAGCAAAGTGCATCAGCAGTGAAAATAAATCTGCATTGTTTATTGGGGAGAAAATCTCATGATGAAATAAATGTTTTTAATAAATGTGGAGATCTTACCTGATGTAGCCGACTTGTGGCCGATGGCTAAGCTGCCACCGGTACGAGGTCTTGTCTTGCCAGCCGATGTTTCGTGGGTCTTTCCAGAGCAGTTTCACCTCTCCATCCGTATCCCCCGTGTGCCACAGAGCATTGCGGAGGAACTCACCTGGACCTGTACGAGACTTCACTGCCTACACAAACACAGAGTTTTAAAGACTTGCTCCCTAAAAAGCTCAAATGGACCATAGCAAGCCAATATTTGCACCTTGAGCTGCAGACCAGGATCAGCCATGGCCCTGAAGGGGATCGACTGCCAGTACGTCTGTTCGGTCTGCTTCCACATCACCACATAGAAACTAGATGAATCCTGATAACCAAATATGAAGCCGGCGTAGTCATCGTCAGTCACTGTGTTAACATGAAATGTTCCCTCGAAGTCCACACCGTTAAACGCTGTGTAACCTGCAGCGAAGTGAACAGTTAAGAGTTTGAAAGTCCACTGGGTGTTTAGCTCCTGAATACTGAAACCAAACATACCCACTGCCAAGCCTGGGTCGCTGTTCATGGTTTGAACAATCTCCATCCCCTGAAACACATTCATTAATATAAGCACTTAGAAAAGCACAGAAATGCATCTTTAAATATACATGATATCATGGATAACCATTTCTGTTTTTTAAGGCATTTAAGTAAAGTAATAAATTGTTTTTTAATCTCCATTGTTGCCCTCTATTTCCAAGCTTTTAAATAAGTGTGTCTTATGCTGGAAAGACAATCAATTAATTGATTAAATATATAATTTTTATTATTATTTATTTACTTATTTATTTATTTATATATATATATATATATATATATATATATATATAAATAAAT